>SJYW01036073.1:0-13351 GCA_006410735.1 Raphicerus campestris | reverse complement strand
GTGACAATATACAGCCTTGACACACTCCTTTTCCTATTTGGAACCAGTCTGTTGTTCCATGTCCAGTTCTAACCTGAGGCTATTATCTCCTGTTTTCAGTAAGCTACCTGGAACTGAATTTTAGACTGGATGTGAGTCAGAGGCCTGATCACCTTTCTTGTACATGGATATTAATTATTCCAGCACATCTTCCTCACTTTTATGTAATACTGTCTTTAATCACAGATGAAGTGTCCATACTAATACGTTTCAAAACCCTATTCTGTTCCACTAAGCTCATTTTTAACACAGTATCATTAATTTAAGAAAGTTAACTTTATCACAAACCTTGGTCCTCTTAGCTCGATCAGTAGTGGCCCCGTCTTTTCTATATGGAATTGGTAAATGGGGTTATTTTTGTGAGTCTCTTGGAAATTTCCACATCCTCCGGCACTCTGACCACTCCACTTTCCATTAATCTAATAAAACAAAGTCTTTGTATTAACAAAACTTCACATTCTAGAATTCTGCTTTAAAGACAATAAAATTCCTCTGCGACTTTAAAAAGAAAAAAGGCAGCTCTCCACTGTGGCTCCATCATCTGTCTCTTCAGTGTGACCCTCCAAGTCAGCCCGGCCGCCCTGCTGTCTCAGCCCCGTCCGCACCCCCCGTCTTCGAGTCCTCCCTGCCAAGGATTCCCCCTCAAATCCTCTTGCCCACGCCCAGCCCACCCTGTAGAATCAGTCTCAAATGCTGCGTAAAAGGCTCATGCACGCTGCCGTCCCTGCTGACCAAGGTCTGCATGCATCTCCTTTCTCTGAATTCGACTTTTCCCTGCAGGATCACTCAGCGCCCACTGAAGTTCGTGTGTCCCAACCTGGACTGGAGACTATACTTACAGTCAAATCCTAGAATGTTTTTACTTTGTAAGAAATTGTTAAATGTGAAAGGAAAAAAAAAAAAGGGACTTCTAAGATTTCAATGAGACTGTGACCCAAAGGAAAAAAATCTCTTACCTGTTTTGATACAGTGTATGGGGAGGGAATCTTTGAAAAAGTAAAGCTGCATGCTGAGTATACCTAGAGTGAAAAAAAAATTATTATAGTGATACAATGTATACTTATAACACACTTTAGAATGTTCTGGAAGACTAAGAAATCAGCTGGGGTAGTTGACAGCCCCGATTCTGTGGGCCTCCTGTACCAGGGCAGGATTAAAGGACTGCAGGTGGGTGGCCAGGGTGCTTATCTTGGCTCTGCTGCCACCAACTGCGGCTTGGGACACACCACAACCCCCCAGGCCTTGGCTTCTGCATCTTAAGAAAGCAGCTCCCCAGTGTCCCTTTCATGACTAAAAATCTATTCCTCTGAGCTTCTTTACTAAGTTACGGCAAACAAATCTATGAAGAAGACAATTACAATGACCTTCCCAGTTCCACGAGAGCAGTATGTTTACAGGCAGTCAGTTTCCTTTCACTAAGTTCAAGGTTTTCTTTTTTAAGTCAATAAAAGTATTATGAAGACTAAAGGAGTTTTTATTGCTCTGTGAGTTTATTGGTCCAATATACCACACTACCTCGGGACTAAACCGCTACTCTGAAACCTAAAATAGTCATTCAAAATGTTATTCAAAATAAAAACATTTCGTTACTGTTCAAAAACATTACTTTCTGCATGAACCATCGTCATAATTTAACACAACTGTCATACAGACAAATACACATTCAGCAGTGTGTAAAGATCAGTCTTTGTAAGTGAGCCTTTGTGTGGGTCGAGACGCCACGCGCGCTCTGCCATCATTCTGCCGCGCTGGCCTACTTACCCGCACCGTGTAATGGATTGTGTTCTGCTTCTCATACTGGGAAACCACTAGCGTGAAGGTGTGGGTCCCCGGAGTGGTCAGCTTTATCTTAGTCAGATAGTGAGGGCTGTTAATTCGAATCCCATCAATGTACGGAGGTGGGTCAGCTGCGAATAAACAAGTAGGTTTACAGAAGATGGGACTTTATTCTCTGTAGTTTCTAAGGTTTATGGTTGACAGTGGGAAAAATAATTAAATGGATGGACATCCCCTTAATTCTGTCTTTAAAATACAATGGTATTAAAGAATTACAATTTCAATTTAAGACTTTAAACTTAAAACTTGAAAATTAAATAATTTCTAATACACAGAAAACAATCTTTCTGGAATACATTCAACGAGGTATATAATAATCCCTGCTATTTGCCCTGTGTCTTATTTTTCTCTCCTGGCAGAGGATTTTAAAATCAACATTAACTTCTTTTTTCCTTTTGAGGAAATTTTTTAAAAAGACACAAAGAAGTATATAAACACGTTATCTATGTTCTCTAGCACTCAGGACTCAATTATCCTTTTCTGTCATACTAGCTTCTTTGTAAAACACTTCCTTTAACCACCACCATTAAGTCTTATTCCATTCCACACTGATGGATTTGATGGGCGTCTTTGCAGACTTTTACACACACACACACACACACACACACACACACACTCTCGTGACCATGTATCTAAAGAAAACAAGAGATAAAAATCACCTAATTGGGTTCTCTGCTTCCAATTTTTGTCTCCTCAAATATATCCTACAAAAAATTTTCTTAAAAACAACACACACGTACACATCAGATCATGTCATTTTCCTGAGACCCTCCAAAGACTCCCATCATGCTCGGAGCAAAATTCCAACCCTTTCCTGGGCTGCGCTGACGGAACCTCACGTGATCTAAGCCTGCATACATCTGACCACTCCTGACACCACACTGCCCAGGCCTCCGGTCTTCCCGCTCTTCCCAGAAAACACCCATGTTTGGCCCACGTTGGGTCCTGGCGCCAGCCGCTCCCTCTGCTTGCGATGCTCTGACCTCTGCCTTTGCACAACTGACTCCTGTTCATCACTCAGAGTCTCTCNCTAGCACCACCTGGGAAGCCCCTCAAAATTCCCAAGTGATACTTATGTTGATCCCTGGACTTCATGAGTTGACAGGAGCTAGAGAATCCTAACAATACAAAGCCCTTACAACATGGTTCAGAATCCTTAAAGGAAGATTTGCAATTTAAAACTATGTATATATTTCACAAAGGAAAACAATATTAAAGGTATCTTACATCTCGATTTACACACACAAACTGTTCTAACGGACTTAGTGTGTCTGATATCTTTTTAACCAAAAAGGTAATTAATGACCACCAGATTAAAATTCATTTTAAGCATAAGCAATCATTAGCTCAATGCTACTTCTTGGAGCTTTCTATAAATTTTCCCAAACTCATTTTTTAAAAGACTTTATGCTTGCCATGATTTTTTATTTTTAATTATTATTGATGGTGTTATTGGTAGTAATATGTATAATATCACAGAGTCAAAATCAACTAAACTGACTTTTTAAATGTTTACATAAATAACATTTCTTAATGACTTTAGATTCAAAGGGAGGGAAGAGAGAAGGGGTTGATAAGGAGAGAAACATTATTCACCTTTCTGGGGACACCATTGAGGTGAAGTTTTACCATATACTTTCCACAAGGATTGTACTCTGGCTCACCATCCTTATTCTGAGGGTAAATTATGCTTTAGTAAGGGNGACTTAAGATTCAAAGGGAGGGAAGAGAGAAGGGGTTGATAAGGAGAGAAACATTATTCACCTTTCTGGGGACACCATTGAGGTGAAGTTTTACCATATACTTTCCACAAGGATTGTACTCTGGCTCACCATCCTTATTCTGAGGGTAAATTATGCTTTAGTAAGGGAAAGAAATGGTGAAATACCAACATTAATATTCAATATGAACTATGCAGAATATTAATTAATTTTATTTAGAGATATGCTATTGTCTTAGTAATTTTACAAAAATAAATGTAAGAATATTTGTCTATAATAGACCTGTAATGGAAAAAGAATTTCACCTCAAAGTTTTTATTTAATATAAATAAATGAAGACAGTATCTTATGAGATCATACAGTAGCGCATACATTTAATAATATTCTGAAAAATGCTCTTTTTAATTATATCCTCTAATACATTTTCTAGTAAGTGGATACATTTTAAACTAGTTAAAATAATCTACTATTGGCTCTAAAACATAAAGAGACCATTTCAGTTAACCACAACTAAGGAAACTATAACTCTGGCAGATAAAGTTAGTAGAGCGCTGATAAAGTACACAAAATTGTCCAGTAAGATACTCATAGAAACTACCAGTATCGATTTTCTTTCTCAAATTGTGTAAGATTTATTTACAAGCTCTGTGTATCCAAGATGGCAAATGACTTGAAACTAAGGTCTGTATCTATTTACCTTTGTTCTTTCAGGACTTAACATAACAAAAACAAGTCAGGAAAAGCTGTACAAAAAAATTATAATGCTTAATTTTTATAATGAATAATTTTAAGCTAATAAAACTTCCAAAAATGGAAAGAAAAAGTTTTTCATGGTAACATTTCAGTACATTGTTCTAGCCAACAAAAATATTATATATTTTATGTTACACTATATTATAGACCTATATGCTGTATTATATATATGTTCTATATTAATATCTTATTTAACCCATTAAAATCATTATCAATAAATGATATAAAAATTTGAGACATTTTTCAATAGATTTTTTGTGTGTGTTAAGTTTTCAAAATCTGATCCATTTTACACTTATAGCCTGTCCAAATTCAGACTAGCTCATTTCAAGTGTGTAATATCCACATGTGACTTGTGGCTACTATATAGTACAGTCAAATTATAAATATGATATGATTTTAATTTGATCGATCTCATTTATTTCATTTATATTATTCTAACTATACGTGCATATGTTCTTAGATTGTTTTAGCAAATCCTTCCACATTCACAGACGATCTATCTGCTTGACGTACAAAGGCTGTAACAGTTCTAAGTGATATGCCCTTTCTGTGCAGACAAAGCCTAAGCTTCTATTTCCAAGTAAGAGACAATTCCATGAAAAGGGCTAAAGGGAGAAATATGAAATCTTACCTGGTAATCAACTTCTTATTAAATCGTCTCTCATAAGCTGCACTGATAGCCAGTGATGCCACAAAAGAACAATCTGATACTATTGTCTGTTGATAAGAATTATTAATACATTCATTTACTCACGCAATTTCAACATTACCACAGTATTTAAGCATTGCATCTAGAGCCTTTTTATACTAAATATCTTGAGTGCTGCTTGAATAGGAAAATAATAAATAGAAATGCCATAGTGCCAACTAACACATATTTTGTTTGTACAAATCCCCGGAAAAACAAGTATTTCAATAAAGTTACTTTAGAATAATTAAATACGCATGATGTATTCTTAATGAATAAAAGCATATTCAATTGAATTACACTTTTTAATGACAAAATATTACAAGCATTAAAAAAAAATTGGTTAATAAAAAATTACAAGCATTTTAAAAAAACTGGTTAATTACAATATGACAAATTAAAATCAACATGCACATCAAAAAATTTGAATCACAGTATTTCAGGAACATTATTTTCATACTAATGTGAAAAAAATCTATGACTTCAGGGCTCATGTGTCATTAATAAAGTTTACAACCAAGTGACAGAGTTGTTCTGCCACTGAAATGTTTTCAATAAGCCCAATACCTTTTTATCTTTTCTACTTATTCTCTCATCAAGCATGAAATTCAGATTCTCAGTTATTCTCACCTGCAAGCGTGTATCAGTAGGGTACACAAAAATCTATTTAACTGTTCAAGAGTTAAATCTCAGTATGTCTAAGTCAAATGCGAGATGAATAATTTTTCCAATCATACTAATGTATCTGAGTAAAAATCTAAAATAAAAAGGCAAATGTATATTCGAATTACTTTAAAATGTTAGCTTTTCATATGAAATTATACAAAATAAATGTTTACCTGCTTTATGCTGAAACTAGACACAGTGTAAATCATCGTAGGATTGTTGGTGAGGTCTTCCGGTCGCACCCATTTAGAAAATGTAGCTTTTTGTTTAGGTGATAACGGTAACTTGCCACATCTATCACTGAGGTGATAATAAAAATTTAATAGTAAAATTAACCTTAAACAATGACTTAAAAACAAGATTAAATTGCCCAGATTTTTTTGGTATAGTGATCACAGCTATACAGTGAATTCTAAAAAAACTCTCTGGTCAAATCTGGCTTTTTCTATCTGACCCTGAACCCAATCTGATCATCCACCTCAATTTAAAAAAAAAGGTACACAGATAACTGGCAACAGAAGAGCAATTAAACACTTCCATCTTTAAGAATATACTTTAAGAGTTAAATTTAGCATGGCTATATTCAAGAAATTCAGTTTCAATACAATGGAGCCGTTTGATTCATTCAAAAGAAGCAAGGAAGCTACAGATCTTCATGTCGGCTCTTGACAAACTCATCTCTGCAGGACTAATCGTGAGAATGCCTAGTTACTGCGTAACACACAGGTGGCAACCGCGGTAAAGAATCCGCCGCCAATGCAGGAGATGCAAGAGACGCGGGTTTGATGCCTGGGTTAAGAATATCCCCTGGAGTAGGAAATGGCAACCCACTCCAGTATCCCTGCCCGGAGCATTTCATGGACAGAGGGGCCTGGCAGGCTACAATCCATGGGGTCACAAGAGTCAGACACGACTGGGCACGTACCCACAGACTAAACACGTGCTGGGCATCACACAAAATATTTTACATATCTTATTCATTTGACCTTCAAGACGATTTGATTAGAGCAAGTTTTTTAGAAAAAGTTTTAAGTGATCAAATAATCTGTGACACTGCTGAGCTAAGACACAGAAGGAAGGGTATCGGTTTCCAGGTCTTTGGTGCCAAATCCAGCATCTTATCCATTACTCTCTGCTAATGTGTAGGGAATACCCNTGATCAAATAATCTGTGACACTGCTGAGCTAAGACACAGAAGGAAGGGTATCGGATTCCAGGTCTTTGGTGCCAAATCCAGCATCTTATCCATTACTCTCTGCTCAAAATGTGTAGGGAATACCTGTGAGGTATAGTACAGCACAAAAGATTAAGTCTGCCATCCTTCAAAGTGCTTCCAGAGCAAGGGCAACAAACTTGGTTTTGAAAGATTTATAGGATGATCTAAGGTGAATGATATGCAACCTGATAAAAATGTCTTTTTTTAAAAAACAGAATGTTGACAGACATTAGGAGAAAGAGAGTTTTGCAGTGATGTGTGATCTGAAAACTCCTGGCTGAAGTATTTTTTATTTTTTTCCATTGGAAGGACACCTCTAAACCTTTAGTAAGCCAGTATTTGCTGGAAATCTCTTAGAGCATAATATGGTATAAAATACTTCTCAAACTTTTTTGATGATCANAACTCCTGGCTGAAGTATTTTTTATTTTTTTCCATTGGAAGGATACCTCTAAACCTTTAGTAAGCCAGTATTTGCTGGAAATCTCTTAGAGCATAATATGGTATATAATACTTCTCAAATTTTTTGATGATCACTTCATACATCTCAGTGAACCACTAGCATTCCAGGCAGCAATTTGTACCTGTGTAGTATTGAGACCTGACTGGTAAAATACAGCGAGTTGAATGAATTTTAGAAGAATTTAAGAACAGCCATCACAAAAGTCTGAGGAGAAAAAATAAGGCTGACTCAAATCTATAACCAAATTACTCAATATTATTAACCTGCCATATGAACCAACAATTCAGTAAATCCAAGACTCCTTAATACTTGTTCTCTCAAAAGTCACCACTGAATTACTAAATTTTTCTTAGAACTTTGAAATATTTAAAATACTTTATAATTATAACACATGGCCTGAAAAGAAAAAAAATTAGTCACCCAATCTTTCTAAAAAAGATTAGATAAAGCTCAACATTCAGAAAACTAAGACCATGGCATCCAGTCCCATCACTTCATGGCAAATAGATGGGGAAACAGTGGAAACGACAGCTGACTTTATTCTGGGGGGCTCCAAAATCACTGCAGACGGTGACTGCAGCCGTGAAATTAAAAGACGCTCAGCCTTTGGAAGGAAAGAAATGACTAACCTAGACAGCATATTCAAAAGCAGAGACATTACTTTGTCAACAAAGGTTGGTTGAGTCAAGGCTATGGTTTTTCCAGTAGTCATGTATGGATGTGAGAGATGGACTATAGAGAAAGCTGAGCACTGAAGAATTGATGCTTTTGAAGTGTGGTGTTGGGTAAAACTCCTGAGAGTCCCTTGGACTGCAAGGAGATTCAACCAGCCCATCCTAAAGATAAGTTCTGGGTGTTCACTGGAGGGACTGATGTTGAAGCTGAAACTCCAATACTCTGGACACCTGATGCAAAGAGCTGACTCCCTGGAAAAAGACTCTGATGCTGGGAAAGATTGAGGGGCAGGAGGAGAAGTGGATGACAGAGGATGAGATGGGTGGATGGGATCACCAACTCAATGGACATGGGTTTGGGTAGACTCCGGGAGCTGGTGATGGACAGGGAGGCCTGGCATGCTGTGGTTCATGGGGTCACAGAGTCGGACACTACTGAGTGACTGAACTGAACTAAACTGAATCTTTCTAACCAAAGATTCATACACTGGAGAGCTTTTTACCATCAGTCTGCTATCTTTGAATTTTAAAATGTTTACTGTTACTATTTCTTCTGATTATTCTGTGAAATAATCCAGAAAACAAGGAAAAATCTTGCCAGTTAGAGCATCTGATTTTACTTGATTTTTCTTAAAATTTAACTACCTTGGTAAGCATTCACTGAGAACCTGCCTCGTGGGACACCATGTGGGCACATGCTCTCTGTCCTCATGGAGTTCAGGGTCCCAGGTGCAGGACGAGCTGAGAGTAAGGGGTCACACACAACATAAAATCCCAGCTCTGCCAGTGAAGTCACTCAGTCGTGTCCGACTCTTTGCAACCCCAGGGACTGTAGCCTACCAGGATCCTCCGTCCATGGGATCTTCCAGGTAATTAGGGGAGTTACATTTTAACAACTATTTTAAGACAGTTATATTTTTTTGTTGTGATAGTTATAAGACAGCTCTATTTTTAATTACAGTGTAAGATTTTTCCCTGATTGTTCATGAGTGTATACAATTCTTTCTAAGGACATTCTGTTGTATGAGCACTAAAAACATGATTTAGCTTCATCTGTTACACAAAGATTGGAAATACAAGTTTATATCTCTACTTGGATATTACCATTTAAGAGCATCCTAGAATAGTTGATTCACATTTTCATAAGTAGAATAATACTGNTTCTAAGGACATTCTGTTGTATGAGCACTAAAAACATGATTTAGCTTCATCTGTTACACAAAGATTGGAAATACAAGTTTATATATCTACTTGGATATTACCATTTAAGAGCATCCTAGAATAGTTGATTCACATTTTCATAAGTAGAATAATATTGCGAACTATCTTTTATATAAATCTTTGACTAGATCTGTAAATACTTCTAAAAACTGGTTTCTTGAAGTGAAATCNGTTTATATCTCTACTTGGATATTACCATTTAAGAGCATCCTAGAATAGTTGATTCACATTTTCATAAGTAGAATAATACTGCTAACTATCTTTTATATAAATCTTTGACTAGATCTGTAAATACTTTTTAAAACTGGTTTCTTGAAGAGAAATCACTGGTCAAACATGTTTAAGGTATTTGAAATGTACAGCTAAATTATATAATTTAGTATTCAGCAAGATAGTTATTTCCTAACAGTTAATTCTTATTACAAAGTGCTTTCTATAGAACAAGCACCACTATAAGTGCTTTACATTTTATTAACTCGTATAATCATCACAGTAACACCAGAAGGTGGATTCTATTATTAAAGTCTGAAGCAGATTAAAAAGCTTGCATGGTATCACAGAGGATATGACACTGGAGAGCATGGGTCTGGAATCAGTGCTCTTAATGTTAGCGCTATAAGCATCTNGGCTGTGCTAACACCTTCCTAATGAAGCTTTTTCTGAACGGGATCTTCTTAGTAAACAATAATCCTGTCATTTCTCTCCACCTTTCCATTCAATGCCTTGGCTAACTTGCATTTCTGTTGTGGTCCAACACAAATTAGACAAATATTTACTCACTGCTTACTTCTCTTGTACTAGGATCTGCGTTAGACACTATGAGCATAACCTTGGCCTAAAGAAGACCCACAAGTCCTGTCCCCAGGAAAAGGCCAGAGGCAGATGTGTATAAGAGACAGGGATTGCCATTGCCTTCTCCAAGGAGAAGAAAATAAGCATCTTAGATACAAGCATTTCCTAGATCCAGATCAACCACTAGCATCACACAGGTGCCTGAGTGAAAACCTTATGCTGGTAACTTCCCGGCCTTGAGATGTCCACCTTCTGCCCATCCAAGAGCCATGAGCACTAGGCGTGTGAGAGCAGGCCTTCTGTTTTTACAATCTTCATGTATTCTGTACATAATAAGCATTCAATTCCCTGATGCTTTCCAATAAATTTTAAAAAATAAAAATGTTTTAAAAAGTAAATCACCTAATTTTGCTGCTTAGAGATAACCACCGGAGAAGGCAATGGCACCCCACTCCAGTACTCTTGCCTGGAAAATCCCATGGACGGAGGAGCCGGGTAGGCTGCGGTCCATGGGGTTGCTAAGATCGGACATGACTGAGCACGTTCACTTTCACTTTTCACTTTCATGTGTTGGAGAAGGAAATGGCAACCCACTCCAGTACTCTTGCCTGGAGAATCCCAGGGTTGGGGGAGCCTGGTAGGCCGCCGTCTATGGGGTTGCACAGAGTCGGACACAACTGAAGCGACTTAGCAGCAGCAGCAGAGATAACCACTGTAAACATTTTGACCTATCACTTTACGTAATTTCATTCTACATGTCTATACATGAAAAAAAAAATTGGCTATTATATAATTTTCCATCTTTTAAAATTTATATATTACAAATATTTCCCCTATATTTTTCAGAGTTATTTTTGTGTGGATAACGTAACATGTAACAGAATAACATGAACATGCCACTGTTCAATCGCTCTGATATTGCTGGATACCAAGTTTGTTTTGATAATTTTTTGCTGTAATAAACACTCTGATAAGTGCTCTTATGATAGGCATCTTTGGCCTAATTTTAATTTCCTTAGGATGACTAGAACCTGGGAGTCCCGAAACAATGATTTCAAGGTTCCTGACGTAAGCTGCCGCTGTCCCGGAAGGCTGTGCTAACACCTTCCTAATGAACCTTTTTCTGAACGGGATCTTCTTAGTAAACAACAATCCTGTCATTTCTCTCCACCTTTCCATTCAATGCCTTGGCTAACTTGCATTTCTGTTGTGGTCCAACACAAATTAGACAAATATTTACTCACTGCTTACTTCTCTTGTACTAGGATCTGCGTTAGACACTATGAGCATAACCTTGGCCTAAAGAAGACCCACAAGTCCTGTCCCCAGGAAAAGGCCAGAGGCGCTCCTGCCATGTGGTCCTGCTTCCTTCCCTCAGCCTCGTCTCTTTTCCATTCAGAATTTTTATTGCAAATTTTAATTTCAAGGCTATGGATTTAATTGGACTTCAGCAGATGGGAAAAGTACTGAAAAATTAAAACAATTTTGAAAGTAAGAATTGCAGTAGTGCTTACTTACCAGAAAGGCATTGGATAAGCAAAACGTTCCCTCAGATCAATGCTCATGAAAGGAACATACTCAATACCATTTATTTTTGATGTTGTCCTATTAAAAAATAAGAAAAAAATCTAAAGTAAATGTCAAGTCAACCTTAATCATCAATTTTATTTAAACTCCTTAAAATTTAAGCGACAAGGTATGGTATTGTAATAAAATTAAACTGATAATCTCATGTAATGTTGGTAACTTTATCTGAACAAAATTTTCATGAAATAGTTGAAGACCAAAAAACAATTAATCCAATTTAATCCCAAAGTTATTCTTTTGAGACTACCATCCTTTACAACAAAACAACTCTCTCAAAATAGGCTCGCACCAAAGGCAATGAGATTGTCCCCAGGACACAAAGCAAACTGTATCCTCAGCGTAAAGAAAGCAAGCAACTGCCTAGTTGCTTAGTTATTTGAGGAGTCAAAGGATTCTTGGAAATGAATTCTTTACATGCTCTGGCTGTGAGACTAAGCAATGGGTAGTGATGAAGAAAGAGGCACAGATGATAGTTACGGCCTCTTGACAAATTTAAGAATTTAAAAAAAAGCTGGCTTGCAGCAGCTTTGAATATTCTCTCCCTGTTTTGTGTCATGTGTTTACTTGTCACATATTTGTCACGTTAGCTCTTTCCTTCTGTCCCTTCCCCGCATTTTATTTAGGGGGAGTTGCAGAGTAACTTCACAAGTTGGCCTCCAGGAACAATACACAGTGAGACTATGACTGAATGTGCGGGCTAGCTAACACATGAATGTAACATTTGTGTGTGCCCTCATCTTGAGATGGGGAGAGCTTTTCAGGCGCGTGGAGGACAGCTGCGTCCTGTTAGGTACAAACTCAGAGCTGTTCTGCAGTAGTGTGGAATTTCAAACGTGTGTAGAAGGGAGCACGTGGACGCTGAGCAGCCAAAGTGCTGGACAGTTATTAACTTGTGTCTCAGGTCCAAAACCACTCTTTCTGTCCCGCTTCGTGTTGTGTAGTTTCAAAAGCGATTTTTTCTAGGCAGACAGCACCATTTTTTTCTAGGAGCAGAAGTAAAATCTTCAACAGGAAAAGGGGAAAATGCCCTCGGGTGGCTGCTGCGACGAAGGAACCGTTCCAGCGCAACTGCAGGAGACTAACAGAAGGAGCGACGCGACAACACATGCAGCTCTACGCGGGCTGACGCACACGCAGCCCCACGCGGGCTGACGCACACGCAGCCCTACGCGGGCTGACGCTCGGAGCCCAGGTGAGGGGCCGCCGCACCGCCTCAGGATGCGATCAGAGGGTTCCACAATCTTGTTCTTTTGCATTTTTAATATCGCCTGGAGCTGCTTCCAGAACTGAGCTGGCTTCCCAGCCCAGGGAATGGTAAATTTTTTCTGTAAAGGGCCAGCAAGTGTATACTTTTGGCTTTGCAACGAGGTCTCCGTCATATATCCTGGCTCTTTTTGCTTTCTTTTTTGCAACCCTTTTAAGAAACATATGAAGGCATTCAAAGCTTACAGCTGCCCTTTGCTGACCGGCCTAGACTGCTGTTTCAAGGCAGCGACGAGGGCTCTGGTCACAAGGCTGCAGAGGTGATGAAAGCGCTGCCACAGCTCTACTCTGCCCCATGAAATTATTCAACTTTGAAGAGTGTCAAGATTTTCAGGAAAAAAAAAAAATCAAGAGGAAATGCGAATACTAAAATATATAAGAACAAATTTCAAACATTTCAAGTTGTGACTGTGTGACAGTTTATAATCA
>SJYW01036064.1:0-12055 GCA_006410735.1 Raphicerus campestris | reverse complement strand
ATCCATCACCAACTCCCAGAGTCTACCCAAACCCATGTCCATTGTGTTGGTGATGTCATCCACCTATCTCATCCTCTGTCGTCCCCTTCTCCTCCTGCCCCCAATCCCTCCCAGCCTCAATCCTTCGGTGCTCAGCCTTCTTCACAGTCCACCTCTCACATCCATACTTGACTATAGTTTTTGTAAAATTATTTTTTAATTTTTTAAAAAATATTTATTTGTCTGGCTGCTCCAGCTCTTTGGAATCTCATGGAATCTTTGACCTCAATTGGGTCATGTGGGATCTAGTTCCCTGACCAGGGACTGAACCTGGGCCCCTGCATTGGGAATGCTGAGTCTTAACCACTGGACCACCAAGGAAGTCCCTCCATTTTTTAAAATAACTGATTTATTGAGATATAATTCACATACTATAAAATTCGCCCCTGTAAGCATACCATTCAGTGAGTGAAGTGAGTGAAAGTCACTTAGTTGTGTCCGACTCTTTGCGACTTCTCTAGGCCAGAATACTGGAGTGGGTAGCCTTTCCCTTCCCCAGGGGATCTTCCCAACTCAGGGATCGAACCCAGATCTTCTTTGCATTGATAGCTGAAGTTGGCTTAAAGCTCAACATTCAGAAAATGAAGATCATGGCATCTGGTCCCATCACTTCATGGGAAATAGATGGGGAAACAGTGGAACCAGTGTCAGACTTTATTTTTGGGGGCTCCAAAATCACTGCAGATGGTGGCTGCAGCCATGAAATTAAAAGACGCTTACTCCTTGGAAGAAAAGTTATGACCAACCTAGATAGTATATTTAAAAGCAGAGACATTACTTTGCCGACTAAGGTCCGTCTAGTCAAGGCTATGGTTTTTCTGTGGCCATGTATGGATGTGAGCGTTGGACTGTGAAGGCTGAGTGCCGAAGAAATGATGCTTTTGAACTGTGGTATTGGAGAAGACTCTTGAGAGTCCCTTGGACTGCAAGGAGATCCAACCAGTCCATTCTGAAGGAGATCAGCCTGGGATTTCTTTGGAAGGAATGATGCTCAAGCTGAAACTCCAGTACTTTGGCCACCTCATGCGAAGAGTTGACTCGTTGGAAAAGACTCTGATGCGGGGAGGGATTGGGGGCAGGAGGAGAAGGGGACGACCGAGGACGAGATGGCTGGATGGCATCACCCACTCAATGGACGTGAGTCTGAGTGAACTCTGGGAGATGGTGATGAACAGAGAGGCCTGGCATGATGCGATTCATGGGGTCGTGNGGAATGATGCTCAAGCTGAAACTCCAGTACTTTGGCCACCTCATGCGAAGAGTTGACTCGTTGGAAAAGACTCTGATGCTGTGAGGGATTGGGGGCAGGAGGAGAAGGGGACGACCGAGGACGAGATGGCTGGATGGCATCACCGAGTCAATGGACGTGAGTCTGAGTGAACTCTGGGAGATGGTGATGAACAGAGAGGCCTGGCATGCTGCGATTCATGGGGTCGTGAAGAGTTGGACACGACTTAGTGACTGACCTGACCTGAGCTGAAGTGGCGCTTGGCGTTTTGTGACTGACTTCCTTCACTCGGCGTAACATTTTCCTGGTTCATTCATGTTGCGTGTGTCGGTACCTCCCTCCTTTTTTAGTGGCGTATAATATTCCACCGTGTGGCTCGACCACTTTCTATTTATCCATCCATCAGTTGACGTACATTTGGATTGTTTCCACTTTTTGGTTATTGTAAATAGTGCTGCTATGAACACTTGTGGACAAGTTTTTGTGTAGATGTATGTTTTCGGTTCTCTTGGGCATGTATATAGCAGAGGAATTGCTGGGTCACGTAGTAATTCTGTGTTTAATGTTTTCAAGAACTGTCAGAATGTTTTCCAGACTGGCTGCATTATTTTACATTCTTAACAGCACTCTATGAGGGTTCTAATTTCTCCACATCCTCACCAACCCTTGTAAATATTTGTCTTTATGATTATAGGCATCCTTGTGGGGTGTGAAGTAGTATCTGATGGTGGCTTTGATTTGTACCTCCCTAATCACTGATAATGTAGGACATCCTTTCCTATGCTTGTGGAACATTTGAATATCTTGTTTGGATACATTTCTGTTTCAATTCTTTGTCATGTAAAAATTTAGTTGTTTGTCATTTTTATTGAGTTGTAAGAACTTTGACTCTTATCAGGTTTGCAAATATTTTCTCCCATTCTGTGAGCTGCATTTTCACTTTCTCACCAGTGTCCTTTGAGGCACAAAAGGTTTTAATTTTCATGAGGTCCAAGTTTTTCTCTTTGTTTGTGGTTTTGATGTCATATCTAAGAAACTACATTATGTTTTAATGTTTGGGAAGAGTCTATCCCCACTTTCTCTCTCCCACCCACCCAAGGGCTGGTCTCCCGCCCACCCCCTGGGCTATTCTCATATGCTTATTTTTTTCACGTGAACTTTAGAATCAGCTCATCTTGTTCCAAAAGCAANGAGTTGACTCGTTGGAAAAGACTCTGATGCTGTGAGGGATTGGGGGCAGGAGGAGAAGGGGACGACCGAGGACGAGATGGCTGGATGGCATCACCGAGTCAATGGACGTGAGTCTGAGTGAACTCTGGGAGATGGTGATGAACAGAGAGGCCTGGCATGCTGCGATTCATGGGGTCGTGAAGAGTTGGACACGACTTAGTGACTGACCTGACCTGAGCTGAAGTGGCGCTTGGCGTTTTGTGACTGACTTCCTTCACTCGGCGTAACATTTTCCTGGTTCATTCATGTTGCGTGTGTCGGTACCTCCCTCCTTTTTTAGTGGCGTATAATATTCCACCGTGTGGCTCGACCACTTTCTATTTATCCATCCATCAGTTGACGTACATTTGGATTGTTTCCACTTTTTGGTTATTGTAAATAGTGCTGCTATGAACACTTGTGGACAAGTTTTTGTGTAGATGTATGTTTTCGGTTCTCTTGGGCATGTATATAGCAGAGGAATTGCTGGGTCACGTAGTAATTCTGTGTTTAATGTTTTCAAGAACTGTCAGAATGTTTTCCAGACTGGCTGCATTATTTTACATTCTTAACAGCACTCTATGAGGGTTCTAATTTCTCCACATCCTCACCAACCCTTGTAAATATTTGTCTTTATGATTATAGGCATCCTTGTGGGGTGTGAAGTAGTATCTGATGGTGGCTTTGATTTGTACCTCCCTAATCACTGATAATGTAGGACATCCTTTCCTATGCTTGTGGAACATTTGAATATCTTGTTTGGATACATTTCTGTTTCAATTCTTTGTCATGTAAAAATTTAGTTGTTTGTCATTTTTATTGAGTTGTAAGAACTTTGACTCTTATCAGGTTTGCAAATATTTTCTCCCATTCTGTGAGCTGCATTTTCACTTTCTCACCAGTGTCCTTTGAGGCACAAAAGGTTTTAATTTTCATGAGGTCCAAGTTTTTCTCTTTGTTTGTGGTTTTGATGTCATATCTAAGAAACTACATTATGTTTTAATGTTTGGGAAGAGTCTATCCCCACTTTCTCTCTCCCACCCACCCAAGGGCTGGTCTCCCGCCCACCCCCTGGGCTATTCTCATATGCTTATTTTTTTCACGTGAACTTTAGAATCAGCTCATCTTGTTCCAAAAGCAATTCTTTCAGTATGTTTTTAAAATTGGAATCACTGTATATATGAATGATTTGTGAGAACTGACATCTTTACAACCGTACATCTTCCTATTCAGAAACAGGATACGTCTTTACGTTTATTCAGACTATTATGTCCTTCAGGAGCATTGTAAAGCATTCTTATTGATTTAACACATTGAAGTAGCTGTGTTTTGTGTTGTTGCTTCTATGAGTGGAATCTTTTATGTTTTCTGACTGGTTGCTGACTGCATGTAAGAAAGCTGCTCACTCCTGCTTAGTCGTATAACGTCATCTTATTTTATTGATATTGGATGACTTTATTGATAATTTCTGAATAGTTATCCTGTGTTTTCTAGGTGTACAGTCATATCACCTAAAGATAATGACACCTTTGCTTTCTCCTTTCTTGCCTTAATGCTTCTTATTTCTCTCTGTTGTCTGATTGTGTAGGCCAGCACTTCTGGAACAGCGTTAATGATGGTGTTAGTGGAAATCTTTGCCTTGTTCCTGACTCTACAGGAAGTGCTTCTAGTTACAGACTTTGCAGAGAGACAGCTGTCAGCACCTGAGTCTTTCTTTTATTGTGTTCTCTCCGTCAGATTTCACACCGTGTTATGCTAGCTTTCATAATTTCAAAAGAATTTGGAAGTTTTCCTGCTTTCTCTTTGCTCTGGAACAATTTAAATAGCAGGTAAAATCCACTCATGAAACCGTCTGGACTTGACACTTTTGGAGGATATAGTTCTTTGAAAAGTCCTCAGTTTATCCTATAGTATTTAGTTTGTTTCAGTTTTTTTGGAGTACATTTTTTTAAACTCTCCTGAAATTCATCATAATATTTTCTCTGTTCCTAGGGAAGTCTCGATTGAACCCAGGGCTTTCAACCATTTTGGCTTGGGTTGACCAACCTACTGCTTATGATTTTATTAATTAGCTTGGTGTTCATGGTGGTTTCCCAGCACTCAATTCTTATTTTGTGTATTCGCTCTTTCAAAAACTGATAGGGGATCTTCCACTGCAAGGCTGCCTGTTTAGACAGCCAGTCTGAAGCTGAGGCTACCCAAGAGTGAAATCTCCCCCTGACCATCCAGTTTGGACTTTTTTGTTCCAGATGACATAAGATATTCCTTTGTGTCCATGGCCTTTGCTGTGATCAGTTGTTTTCACGTGCCAGACTTTGTGCTAAACTCTTTCTGTGTTTTTTTTCTCATTTATTTGCACATCATCCCACAGGATAGGTAATATTGCATTATTCCCATTTTGCCAACAAGAAGACAGAGATTCAGAGAGATGAAATAACTCATCCAAGGTCTGGTCAAGCTGGTCTCTGACCAGGCCTGTCCACCCCAGGACTCATTCTAAGTAGGGGGCCTTTAGCCCAGCCCACTCTCATTCTGCCCCTGCCTTTTGCCTCCCCTGATGTCAGCAGCAGAGTAGCGGCCTCGGTTGGTGGACTTCCAACTCGGGCTCCTGTTTTCTGGACTTCTGAGTTGCCTCACATTGTGACTCCCTCCCCCCAACTCCATCTCTTAGATAGTTTTTGGTAGCTGGCTTGAGGTCAGCCATGGTACTAGGTGCCGGGAAGACAGCATTTACAATCCTGGAGGGGAGAGAAGTGTCATCAGTTAAATAAGATTCACACTTAGATGGCAGAACAAACCAAAACAAATAGAAACAGAAGAAACAACCATCAGATCATTGTGCCTTGAGGTACAATTGTAAATAGAGCCCAGGACTAGTTTGAATCATAGGCAGCTGACCCTTAATGGTTATGTGAGCATGCCACGCTGCTTTATGCCTCTGAGCCTGTGTTTCCACGTCCATAAAGGGAGGATAACATCACACGTTTTTCACATTCTAGGGATGCAGCTTACAGTTGATGTCGCTCAGGGATGCTTGGCAGTGCTGGGTTTTAAATTTTTTTTAATTTTCTTTTTTTTACATAAGATAGTGGTGTGTCCTATTGGTGATCTTAGATCTGATGACATACAATGATAATCAACATGGGTTGCTGTGAGAATGACCTGAGATCATATCAAGTGGGAAACCCTGTAAACTTCAGGTAAAGCAGTGTAAGAAGCAGGGGTGGGGATTCTAATCCCAGATCCATTGTCCCTACCTGCTCGATGACCACGGGCCAATTACCCCGTTGTGAAGTCCTCACATTTCCTTCTCTGGCTTTCCTTCTCAGCAAAATGAGAGATCTGTTTATTTCACTAATGCAGCCAGCAAGTCCTGAGCACATTTCCTGGGCCAGGCACGGTGCCCCTGGGCAAGGACCTGGCTCAGCAGAGTGAGGGCACAGAACTTTCCTTGGGAGCAGTGCTCTGGGAGAGGCAGAGATGGGAAGGGGGAACCCGTCTCATGCAGCTCCTCCAGTTGAATTTCCATCCTTCTGGAGCTAAGAGGAGGGCCAGATGGGACAGGGTGAGTTTGGGAAAGCCAAGTGGCATAGGGGTTAATGTACAGGATATAGAGTTGAACAGTCTTGGACCAGCTCTGTCGTTTTCTAAGCTGTGTGACCTCTGGCCAATGACTTAACTTCTCTGAGCCTCAGGAGCCTTAACCGTAAAATGAGAGTGGCAACAGTTTTTAATCTCTCAGGATAGTTCTGAGTACTGAATGAAATGCAGTGTGTAAGGCACTTGGTGCTAGGTAGCACCAAGCCATTAATGAATGACAGCTTCGTCTGTTTCACCCTCCCACCTTCCCTCTTTCTCCTTCCTGTTCTTCCTTTTCTGCCTCTCCCTCCTTACTCTGCCCCTTCTCCCCAGTTTACCTGCTGTACGTGAGAAGCAAAAGCCTATGAGGAATCCCCCTGTCCAAACCTTCCCACTTTGTTTTTTAAAGAAGTATTTATTTTTTTGTCTGTGCCGAGTCTTAGGTGGGGCACGAAGATCTTTTTAGTTGCAGCATGCGGACTCTCAGTTGAGGCATGTGGGATCCACTTCCTTGACTGGGAATCGAACCCGGTGACCCTGCATTGGGAGCTCGGAGTCTTGGCCATCAGACCACCAGGGAAGTCCCCTAAACCTTCCCACTTTGTACTTGGTTTGTTGGCACAGAGAAAA
Organism: Raphicerus campestris; assembly: GCA_006410735.1. Taxonomy (NCBI): domain Eukaryota; kingdom Metazoa; phylum Chordata; class Mammalia; order Artiodactyla; family Bovidae; genus Raphicerus; species Raphicerus campestris. Next base: position 5,370 of record SJYW01036064.1, on the reverse strand, counting down.
CAACTTTGCTTACATGCATTGGCCTTTCCCATTGCTGGCTTTTGCAGTGACTTCTGCCCTTGTTTGAAAGTTTCTGATACCGGTCTGCCATGATTGCCCAGCAGGGTCTCAGGCAGGATGTTTCCCTCTGTGAGGCAGGGCAGACGCAGAACCCAAGGCCTAGGCACTTTTCAAGGGCCTGGGGAAAAATTTGAAGTCTGGAAAACATGATTGGTGTTAAAATAGGAAAAGAAACTCTAAGATCAGGAAGTGTTTAATTAAAAATCTTGAAAATGTAATATTGTGTTAGCTTCATTACTTGTTAAAATTTAGTGTTTCTTCATATTTGAAAACAATTTATAGGTTGGATTTTGTTTACTTTCTAAGCGTTCCCCAATATGTACAATAGTTACTGAGAAATTATTGCCAATTGTAAATTGAGTTGTTCATCAGTTGTAAATTAAATGAGTATCCTTAGCCAAATTCAGTAGCAAAAGTATTAAAAGCCCTTTCAAGAATTTTATACTGTTAATATGTTAAATTTAACAATATGTTAAAATTGTTAATATGGAGTATTTTAGATATTTTATACAACATAAGGCCTCTCTGGGGCCTGAGAAAGTCTTTAAAATGCCATTAACCCTGTTTCTAGTTCTCCTGTTTTTTTTTCCCCCCTCCGAGGATAGCCGATTATTCTAGCCTTTAGTAAGACATTTAATATTTAGAATTTGTAATAATTTTTGAAAATGTTCACAATTTTATAAAAAATTGCAGGATATTAAACTGTAGATCAGTTTGATCTTAAGTAGTTTAAAAATTCATATGTGCATTAAAAAAAAAGGACTGGAAAGAAATATATTNGAAGGGGGAACCCGTCTCATGCAGCTCCTCCAGTTGAATTTCCATCCTTCTGGAGCTAAGAGGAGGGCCAGATGGGACAGGGTGAGTTTGGGAAAGCCAAGTGGCATAGGGGTTAATGTACAGGATATAGAGTTGAACAGTCTTGGACCAGCTCTGTCGTTTTCTAAGCTGTGTGACCTCTGGCCAATGACTTAACTTCTCTGAGCCTCAGGAGCCTTAACCGTAAAATGAGAGTGGCAACAGTTTTTAATCTCTCAGGATAGTTCTGAGTACTGAATGAAATGCAGTGTGTAAGGCACTTGGTGCTAGGTAGCACCAAGCCATTAATGAATGACAGCTTCGTCTGTTTCACCCTCCCACCTTCCCTCTTTCTCCTTCCTGTTCTTCCTTTTCTGCCTCTCCCTCCTTACTCTGCCCCTTCTCCCCAGTTTACCTGCTGTACGTGAGAAGCAAAAGCCTGTGAGGAATCCCCCTGTCCAAACCTTCCCACTTTGTTTTTTAAAGAAGTATTTATTTTTTTGTCTGTGCCGAGTCTTAGGTGGGGCACGAAGATCTTTTTAGTTGCAGCATGCGGACTCTCAGTTGAGGCATGTGGGATCCACTTCCTTGACTGGGAATCGAACCCGGTGACCCTGCATTGGGAGCTCGGAGTCTTGGCCATCAGACCACCAGGGAAGTCCCCTAAACCTTCCCACTTTGTACTTGGTTTGTTGGCACAGAGAAAACAACTTTGCTTACATGCATTGGCCTTTCCCATTGCTGGCTTTTGCAGTGACTTCTGCCCTTGTTTGAAAGTTTCTGATACCGGTCTGCCATGATTGCCCAGCAGGGTCTCAGGCAGGATGTTTCCCTCTGTGAGGCAGGGCAGACGCAGAACCCAAGGCCTAGGCACTTTTCAAGGGCCTGGGGAAAAATTTGAAGTCTGGAAAACATGATTGGTGTTAAAATAGGAAAAGAAACTCTAAGATCAGGAAGTGTTTAATTAAAAATCTTGAAAATGTAATATTGTGTTAGCTTCATTACTTGTTAAAATTTAGTGTTTCTTCATATTTGAAAACAATTTATAGGTTGGATTTTGTTTACTTTCTAAGCGTTCCCCAATATGTACAATAGTTACTGAGAAATTATTGCCAATTGTAAATTGAGTTGTTCATCAGTTGTAAATTAAATGAGTATCCTTAGCCAAATTCAGTAGCAAAAGTATTAAAAGCCCTTTCAAGAATTTTATACTGTTAATATGTTAAATTTAACAATATGTTAAAATTGTTAATATGGAGTATTTTAGATATTTTATACAACATAAGGCCTCTCTGGGGCCTGAGAAAGTCTTTAAAATGCCATTAACCCTGTTTCTAGTTCTCCTGTTTTTTTTTCCCCCCTCCGAGGATAGCCGATTATTCTAGCCTTTAGTAAGACATTTAATATTTAGAATTTGTAATAATTTTTGAAAATGTTCACAATTTTATAAAAAATTGCAGGATATTAAACTGTAGATCAGTTTGATCTTAAGTAGTTTAAAAATTCATATGTGCATTAAAAAAAAAGGACTGGAAAGAAATATATTAGAATGTTAACAGACTCCCTTGGTAGAACAACTTGCATAATTAGCTTTTCTTTTTTATAGTTTTCAGACTTTCCAAATTTTCTACAATGAAAATGCATTACAATCAGAAAAGCAATTTTGGGTAGTTAAAAAAAGTTTTTTTTCTTACTACAAAAGTAATTTATGCTCATTATAGAAAAATCACGAAATACATACAACCATAAGGAAGGAAGAGAAACATGGAAATTCCACCCACCCAGAGACAACCACTGGGTCTTTCCAGACCTTTTTTATGCATACACAAACATTTATATTTTTATCACAAAACGGGATCATTCTGTACATAGTACTGTTTTGAAAACTGCTTCTTTCTCTCACAATGTATATTGAGAACATTTTTTTTAATGTCAACAGCACATTTCTACAAGATGATTATAATGGCAGCATACCACCGCATTTTAAGGAGGAACCATAATTTACTTAACCTCTAATTATTAGACATGAATGCTACTTCCCAATTTTCTCTATTACAAACAGTTACTATAATAAAAGTATTTTAAAGCACCTAAGAATACTTCATTTTCACAAGGAACTCGTAAAACACTACCTGTTTTTTTTGAATGATGCCAGGCTCTGAGGCTCTAAAGGTGTTTAAAAGTAGTGATTCCTGCTGTGAAGGGGTTTCCAGCTCTGCAGAAGACCATGGCGGGAGCTGGAGCTCTACCTGAAACAGCCAGCAAAGGGCTCTCTGGGAGGGTGACACTGAGCTGAGACCTGGTGGAGTGAGAGTTCACCAGGAACGCAGGGTCAGGGGAGCAGGGAGACCGTCACAGACCCAGAGAACACGAGAGGAGGAGAGGGAAGGCAGCGGTTAGCCTAGAGCCTGGCACGCGCTTTCTCACTTTCTCATTTAATCCTCACAGCAACACTGCAAAGGTAGCTATCTGATTGGAATTCCTATACTTGCCAGGTGGCACAGCGGTAAAGAGTCCACCTGCCAAAGGAAGAGACATGGATTTGATCCCTGGCTTGGGAAGAACCCCTGGAAAAGGAAATGGCACCCCACTCCAGTATTCTTGCCTGGAGAATCCCATGGACAGGGGAGCCTGGCGGGCTACAGTCCATGGGGTCGCAGAGAGGTGGACATGACTGAGTGACTGAATACACGCACACACATGCTTTCCAGCCCAAGAAACTGAGGGTACTGGGCTTGTTTTAGCTAGAGATAGAGCCAGGATTTATTCTTTTCAGTTTTACTTCTTCTTCTTATTTTTTGGATGTGGGTCATTTTTAGAATCTTTATTGAATTTGTTACCATATTATTGCTGTCATTTATGTTCTGGTTTTTTGGCCATGAGTGATGTGGAAACTTAGCTTCCTGATCAGGGATCAAAGTCACATCCCCCTGGCATTGGAAGGCAACGTCTTAATTGACAGACCTCCAGGGAAGCCCCTTGAGCTCGGATTTAGACCCAGGTCTCAATACTCTTAAACCCAAGCTCTCTCTTCCTTCTTCTCTTCTGTCTGATGATAGCAGAAGCAGTCCTATGGTCCCAAGGAAGGTAAGAAAAAGTTGAACTCCTTTTCTTCTGATTTTTCTTGGTGGTAAACGTCCCCTGTCCCGGCCATTTTAAGGCCTACGCTACCCCCCCTCTACTCCCCACTCCGCCCCACTGCCATAAAGAAGTATTTCAGTTCCAACCCACTTTGGTCTTTTCTTCACAAAGCTTGAAAGAGAAGTGCGAGCATCCAGCCTCCATCTTGGGTGCTGTTTTTTGCCACCACTTGATCAAGCTGTCCTCTCGCCGTTGTATCTTGGCACGAAGACCCAAAGTCAAGCTCAGAGTGGTGTGTTTTGGGATTGGTGAAGCATATGGTGGGCAGGTGTGTGGGGGCTGGGGGTGGGGAGAAGTAGAGGGTGAGCTGGAAAGGTGGGCTAGGCCACAGCCCATGTTCCTCCTGTTTGCTAGTGAATGGCCTGGTTAAATGCTTTCTTAGGAAGAAGCGCCAGACAGCTCGAAAAAGGACACCTTAGCCTCCAGAGAGATAGGTGGTGGAGAAAACATGATATAGACTGTAAGACCTCGCGGCCTTTTCTCAGGATCTGTAGCTCCAAAGACCACAGTGACTGGAATTCGATGCAATAGGCAAGAGGATTTATTAGGCCGGCGCGCCGGGGTTCAGTCTCCTCGGGAGGAGTGAACCCCGAACACTGGTCTCGAAGGGGTTTTATACCGAAAAATCACAGGCAGGTGGGAATGGGGTCAGGATGTTGGGAACAATGTGATAGGGGGCCATAGGCAGGTGCAGGTGGGGTGAGGACGTTTGATTGGTGGGATAGGNTTTTATACCGAAAAATCACAGGCAGGTGGGAATGGGGTCAGGATGTTGGGAACAATGTGATAGGGGGCCATAGGCAGGTGCAGGTGGGGTGAGGACGTTTGATTGGTGGGATAGGTCTGCAGGCTGGCTGACCACCCTGTGGCGGTTGGCCAATCCTTAGAAGAACAATTACCCGGAAAAGTCTGACAGAAAATACATCGTTGAGAGGGGGTCTCTTTGCAAGGCCAGAAAACTAGGTTATAAGTCATCAGTTAAGAACTAATAGAAAAACTCACACTCACTACTATAGTGGGGCTTTGTCAAGGATCAGGAGGCTCGGAGTCACCAGATAAGGGGAAAGCTATTTTCCATGAGGCATGGCCTGCCTCAGGGGTTTTAACACAAAGGAGAATTAAAATTTTAACCTAGGTTCTTCAAGACCAAAAAGAATAATAGTTAACAGTTTTTGGTTGCCAGGCACTGGTCTAAGTATTTCAAATATTTTAATTATCTTAATTCTTTGTGGGGTATGTCCTATTGTTATCCTTGTTGAGAAAGCTGAAGCACAGAGAGGTTAAGTAACTTGTCTAAGGGCACACAGTAAGTGAAAAAGCCAAGATTTAGACTGAGTCAGCCAACTCAACCTTGAGTTTAGCCCTTGCAAA
>SJYW01036062.1:21191-32414 GCA_006410735.1 Raphicerus campestris | reverse complement strand
AACTCCAGTACTTTGGCCACCTCATGTGAAGAGTTGACTCATTGGAAAAGACTCTGATGCTGGGAGGGATTGGGGCCAGAAGGAAAAGGGGATGACAGAGGATGAGATGGCTGGATGGCATCACCGACTTGATGGACATGAGACTGAGTGAACTCTGGGAGATGGTGATGGACAGGGAGGCCTGGCGTGCTGCGATTCGTGAGGTCGCAAAGAGTTGGACACGACTGAGNCCAGAAGGAAAAGGGGATGACAGAGGATGAGATGGCTGGATGGCATCACCGACTTGATGGACATGAGACTGAGTGAACTCTGGGAGATGGTGATGGACAGGGAGGCCTGGCGTGCTGCGATTCGTGAGGTCGCAAAGAGTTGGACACGACTGAGTGAACTGAACTGATTTACTATATAAATGTTTATAATCATTATATTTTTGCTACATTGAAACTTTTATTAATGTATAACATTTTTGTCTCTTGTATACTTTTTTCCAAGAGTTATTTATTTATTTATGGTTATGCTGAGTCGTTTTTTTCTTCCAAGAAGTAAGCGTCTTTCAATTTCATGGCTGCAGTCACCATCTGCAGTAATTTTGGAGCCCCCCAAAATAAAATCTGACACGGTTTCCACTGTTTCCCCATCCATTTCCCATGAAGTGATGGGACCAGATGCCATGATCTTCATTTTCTGAATGTTGAGCTTTAAGCCAATTTTTTCACTCTCCACTTTCACGTTCATCAAGAGGCTTTTTAGTTCCTCTTCACTAAAGTTATGACCAAGCTAGATAGCATATTGAATAGCAGAGACATTACTTTGCCAACAAAGGTCCCTCTTGTCAAGGCTATGGTTTTTCCAGTGGTCATGTATGGATGTGAGAAGTTGGACTATGAAGAAAGCTGATCACCGAAGAATTGATGCTTTTGAACTGTGGTGTTGGAGAAGACTCTTGAGAGTCCCTTGGACTGCAAGGAGATCCAACCAGTCCATCCTAAAGGAGATCAGCCCTGGGATTTCTTTGGAGGGAATGATGCTAAAGCTGAAACTCCAGTACTTTGGCCACCTCATGCGAAGAGTTGACTCATTGCATGATGAGACTCTGATGCTAGGAGGGATTGAGGGCAGGAGGAGAAGGAGAGGACAGAGGATGAGATGGCTGGATGGCATCACCGACTCAATGGACATGAGTTTGAATGAACTCCAGGAGATTGTGATGGATAGGGAGGCCTGACGTGCTGCAATTCATGGGGTTGCAAAGAGTCAGACATGACTGAGCAACTGAACTGAACTGAGTTACTATATAAATGTTTATAATCCTTATATTTTTGCTATGTTGAAACTTTTATTAAGGTATAACCTTCTTTGTCTCTTGTATGCTTTTTCCCAAGAGTTATTCATTTGTTTATGGCTGCGCTGGGTCTTTGTTGCTGCACGGGCTTTTCTCTAGTTGCAGCCGGTGGGGGCCACCTCTAGCTGCATATGCAAGCTCCTCCTTGCAGCGGCTTCCCTTGTTGTGGAGCATAGGCTCTAAGGTATGCAGGCTTCAGTAGCTGCAGCCTGTGGGCTCAGTAGTTGCGGCTCACAAGCTCTTGAGTACTGGCCCAGTAGTTGTGGCTCATCGGTTTAGTTGCTCCTCGGAATGTGGGATCTTCCCAAACCAGAGATCAAACTGGTTGCAAGATTTTTAACCACTAAACTATCAGGGAGGCCCTTGTATACTTTTTTTGATTTAAGTCTGTTTTATCTGATATTATTATAACCACTCGTGCTTTCTTTTGACTATAATATTTGCACAGAATATCCTTTTCTAGCCTTTCAAACTTTTTGTATCATTTATCTAAAGTAAGTCTATGCTTGGGGCATGTTTTTTATTCACTCTGCTAATCTATGTCTTTTGATACGGTTTAGTCTATTTACATTTACACTGAAAGTGAAAGTGAAGTTGCTCAGTCATGTCCAACTCTTTGCGACCCCGTGGACTGTAGACTACCAGGCTTCTCTGTCCATGCGATTCTCTAGGCAAGAATACTGGAGTGGGTTACCATTTCCTTCTCCAGGGGATCTTCCCAACCCAGGGATCGAACCCAGGGATTGAACCCGGGTCTCCCGCATCAGAGGCAGATGCTTTAACCTCTGAGCCACCACAGATTACCCCTAATATTTTCTAATATACTTTATAGTTTCTTTTGTCCCCAGTCACCTCTTTACTGTATTCTTTTATTTAGTTGACTTTTTTTGTAGTGAAACATTTAATTTACTTTTTCATTTTTTGTGTGGTATAGTCTTAGTATCTTTTCATTTCAACCTATAAGACTCCCTTTAACACCTTTTTTTTTTTTCCAGGAAAAAAATATGGTGGTTATAAACTCGGCTTTTGTTCATCTGAATGTCTTTATTTCTTCACTTTTGAACAAACAGTTTTGCCAGCTATAGGATTCTTGGTTGATACTTTTAGTCCTTTGACTATATCAGCCCACTGCCTTCTGGCCTCCAAATTTTCAGATGAGAACTATGCTGGTGATGTAATTGAGGATCTTTTGTATGTAACAAGTTGTTCCTTTCCTCTTGCTGCTTTAAAAATTCTGCCTTTGGCTTTTGACAGTTTGATTATAATATATCTTTGTATGGGTCTCTTTAAGTTCATCCTGCTTAGAGTTTGTTGAGCTTCTTGATGGATGTATTCATGTCTTTCATAAAATTTGGGGCCACTGTTTCTTCAGATATTCTCTCTGCCCCTTTCTCTGCCTCTTCTCCTCCTGGAACTTCCACAATGTATCTGTTGGTTCATTTCATTGGATACTGTCTCAAAGGTTTCTCAGCTCTGTTCACTTTCCTTCTATCTCTTTTCTTTCTGTTCCTCAGATTCAGTTAATTTTATAATCCTGTAGTCAACTAAGGTTCATTCTTTCTCCAGTCTGCTCAAATCTGCCTTTGAATCCCTCTAGTAAATTTTTCATTTCGGTTATTGTACGTCTCAGTTCTAAATTATTATTTTTTACTTTTTGGTTAGATTTCATATCTCTTTATTGATCTTTCCATGTTGCTCATTATTTTATTGACTTTCTTGTCTTAATGTAGTTCTTTGAGTATTTTTAGAACAGTTTTCAAGTTTTTATCTAGTAGATACAGGATCAGTTCCTTTTCAGAGACAATTCTGTTGGTTTACTTTTTGAGTGGGTTATATTTTCCTATCTCTTTGTATGCCTGTGATGTTGTAGTTGGAAACTGGACATTTGAATCTAATAATGCAGTATTTCTCAAAATGATTCTCTGCCTTCCCCATGGTTTGCTGTTTTTGTTGGTTTTGTTCTTTTATTTTTCTAAACTATTTCTGTGTGACAAATCATCTTAGATATAAATGTAAAGTCTTCTCAGGTCTTTTCTGAGCCTGTGCACTCCCTGGGAATACACAGTGACTTTCTAATTTCTCCTAAGTATTGTTGCTTCAATATCTGCCTCACAAAGGGTAAAACAATGAAAAAGAAAGAAAAAAATGGCACTGACTCTTTATAAATCCCATTGGGTCACTTTAGACAGAGGAGGAGGAGCTTGCAAAAATGGAGGGATATGCAACAATTTAAGCTATCACTTCTTCACTTGCAAATCTCTGATCAGAATCTGCAGCCAAAAGAGCTACCTCACATTTAGAGGACTGTGTTCTTTTTGCCCACGCTGGCTCCTGCAAACTGTATGCAAGTGACTTCAGGAAAAAAAAAAAAAAAAGGCTGCCTGCCATGGGTTGGAGGAGTGGGGAATGGATAGCTGCTACTGTGTCAAGAACTGAAATTGACTGAAACTAACTGTAATTTTCCATCAAAGCCTTCTCCTGTAAGTGGCAAGCCTTCAGTCTATACTTCAGTGTTCCACAGTAGTTGCAACACACAGATTCTGCCAATGTTGTTGTTGTCTAGGTGAGGTTACAGATTCCTGGAGCTTCCTACTCTGCCATCTTCCCAGAATCCTCCTATACTCATTGATTTCTACATGTTAAAACAACCTCGCATTCCTGGAACACCTCACTTGGCCATGATGTATTATCTTTTTTTACATATTGTATTTGATTTGTTAAAATTTTGCCTAGAACTTTTGCATCTATGTTTATGAGAGATATTGATAGGTAGTTCACTTCTTAGAATTGTTTTGTTTTGGTTTACATTAAATGCTGAACTCATAGAATGACTTGGAGAGTATTCCTTTCTTTTCAGTTTTCTGAAAGAATTTGTGTAGACTTTTTCACTCTATTTTATATTGGTGTATGGTTGATTAGCAATCAAGTGTGTAGCAAAGAGATTCAGCTATACATGTACATGTATCTGTTCTTTTTCAAATTCTTTTCCCATTCAGATTGTTATATAATATTGAGCAGAGTTTCTTGTGCTATACAGTAGATCCTTATTGCTTACCCATTTTAAATTAAGCAGTGTATACATGTCAATTCTAAGCTTCCTAACTATCCCTCCCTCCCATCCTTCTCCTCTGGTAATCATAATTTTTTTTTCTCTAAGTAGTCTGTGAATTTTTTTCTGTTTTGTAATTAAGTTCATCATTAAAAAAAAAAGGTTCTGTGCATAAGTGATACCATTCAATATTCCTCTTTGTCTAATTTACTTCACTCAGTATGATAATCTCTGGGTCCATCCATGTTGCTGCAAATGGCATGATCTCATTCTTTCTAATGGTTGAGTAATATTCCATTATGTATGTACCAGATCTTCTTTATCCATTGATAGACATTAAGGTTGCTTCATATCTTGGCTATTGTAATCAGTACTGTAGTGAACATTGGGGAGCACATATCTTTTCAGACCATGTGTTTCTTTGGATGTGTGCCCAGGAGTGGGACTGAATAATCATCTGGCAGCTCTATTTCTAGTTTTTAAAGGAACCTCCAAATTGTTCTCCACAGTGGCTGCACTAATTTACATCCTCATCAGCAATGTAAGAAAGTTCTCTCTCTCCACACCCTCATCAGTATTTATTTTTTTGTAGATTTTTTGATGATGTCCATTCTGACTGGTGTGAGGTAATATCTAATTGTAGTTTTGATTTGCATTTCTGTAATAACTGACAATGTTGAACATCTTTTCACGTGCCTCCTGGCCATCTGTATGACTTTGGAGAAATTTCTATTTAGGTCTTCTGCCCATTTTTTGATTGAGCCCTTTGTTTTGATAATATTGAATGTTTTTGTGCCGCTACCATGCTATTTTGATGACTATGCTTTGTACTATAGTCTGAAGTCAAGGAGCCTGATTCCTCCAGCTCCATTTTTCTTTCTTAAGATTGCTTTGGCTATTCAGGGCATTTTGTGTCTCCATACAAATTTTATCTTCTATCTCACTTATTCTGCTATTGATTTTTCATTTCAGTTATTATATTGTTCATTTCTTTGTTCTTTAGTACTTCCAGGTCTTTTAAAATCATATCTTGCATTTTCTTGATTGTTGTCTCCATTCTTTTTCCAAGACCTTGGATTATCTTCACTATCATAATTTTGAATTCTTCTTTTCTGATAGGTTGACTGTCTCCACTTCACTTAGTTATTCTTCTGGAGTTTCATTTTGTTCCTTCATCTGGGACATATTTCCCTGCCATCTCATTTTTTCTGACTTTGTTGTTGCAGTTTCCATTCTTCAGGATTGTAGTTCTTACCTCTGCTGTCTGCCCTCTGGTGTATGAGGCTGTCTAAGAGGCTTGTGAAGGCGTTTTGATGGAAGAGGCTGGTTCCTACCCAGGGCTGGTTGGAGCTAGGTCTTGTCTCTCTAGTGGGCAGGGCCACATTCAGGGAGATTTTAAGCCACAAGTCTTAAAGGGTGGGGTTGCTGTGTTCCTGCCCTGTTGGTTGTTTGGCCTGAGGGGATCCAGCGCTGGAGCCTACAGGCTGTTTGGTGGACCAGTGGCAGCCTCTGGGAAGCTGCAAACCAATGACTACTTCCCAGAACTGCTGTTGCCAGTGTCTCTGTCCCTGCAATGAGTGACAACCAACCCCCACCCCACCTGCATCAGAGTCCCTGTGCTACTAGCAGGTAAGTCTGGCCTGGTCTCTTCTGGGGTCACTGCTCTTTTTCTCCTGATTTCTGGTGTGTGTGAGACTTTGTGTGTACCCCCCAAGAATGGAGTTTCTGTTTCCCTCAGTCATATGGAAGTGCTGCAATCAAACTCTGCTGGCTTCCAAAGCCAAGTTCTTTGAGGATGACTCCTTCTGTTGCCACACTCCTAGACTGCAAAGCCTGATGTAGGGCTCAGCACTTTCACTCCTGTGGGATAACTCCTGGGGTATAATTTTTTCTAGTTTGTGGGTTGCCCACCTGGTGGGTATGGGTTTTGACTTCATTGCAGTTCTGCCCCTCCTGCTGTCTCATTGAGCTTCACAGGTGGCTCAAATGGTGAAGAGCTGGCCTGCAATGTGGGAGACCAGGGTTTGATACCTGGGTTGGGAAGATTCCCTGGAGAAGGAAGTAGAAACCCACTCCAGTATTCTTGCCTGGAAAATCCCATGGATGGAGGAGCCTGGCAGACTACAGACCATGGGGTCACAAAGAGTTGGACATGACTGAGTGACATCACTTCACTACTGTCTCATTGTGGCTTCTTTGTCCTTGGATCTGGGGTATCTTTTTTTTTTTTTGGTAGGTTTCAGTGGGGTTTTTTTGGTGGAGTTGAGAAGTTAGTTGTGATTTTGGTGTTTTCATAAGAAAAGAGTTAGCTCATGTCTTTCTACTCTACCATCTTGAACTAATCTCTCTGTTTACATTTTTAAATTCTCATTTCTCTGTGTATGGTTTTTAAAATTTTTCTTTGATTGTATCTTGAAATTTACTAATTTTCCTTCTAAGCTTAATCTGCTATTCATTTCATACAGTTTTTTTTTTTTTTACCTATTTAATTTTTAACCTATTTAATTTCCATCTCTAGAAGCTCAGTTTTAGTCATTTATATATTTTACATGTCTCTTCTTAAGTTTTGAGCACTTGGTACCCAGGAACAATAATTGCTTTAATGTCCTGGTATGCTAATTCCAATATCTATATTAATTTAGAGTCAATTTTATTTGATTAATTTATTTCCTAACTATGGGTTGCATTTGTCCTTCTTCTTTGCATTCTGGAAATTTCATACTAGATGTCAGGTATTTTGAATTTTACTTTGTGAGATGCTGGATATTTTTATAGTCCCATAAACATTCTTGAGCTTTGTTATGGGTTGTAGTTATGTTACATGAAAATTGTTTGATCTTTTCAAGCTTTGTTGTTAAGATTTATAAGGAAAGACTGGAGCAGTTATCAACCCATGGCTAATTATTCCCTATTAATGATGCAAGAGACTTGTGTCTACAAAGCATCCTTAATTTTTGCATTTTCAGTCTTACCATTGTGAATAGACATTATTCCAAGCCCTGTCTGATCACCAGACACCTTGATCTCTAATTATTTCAAATAGGTTTGCCCAGCCTCGAGTAGTTTCCTCATATGCATGTGCTAATTAGTATTCAGCTAAATACTCAAGAATAAATCTTTGTGTATCTCCCGAGTTCTCTCTCTGTGTAGCACTTTCCTTTCTGGTACTTTTTTTTTTTGCTAAGTTGAGTTGCCATGGTTTCCTACAAATTCTCCTTGCCTTCTCTTCAGTTCAGGGAGTTCATGATTGCCCTCACATCCCTCCACCCTGCACTATGACCATCACCTCTCACAGGAATAAGATGTTTCCTATATGTCAAGGATCACTTGCCTTCGTCTGATATGTAGTGTCTTGCAAACCTTTGTTTCATATGTTTCTTTCTTTCTTAATTGTTTCAGATGTAAGGTTATATATGGTTCCTATTATTCCATCTTACAGGGAAGCCAAAGTCCCTATAGCTCCATTTTTTAAAAAAAGAGTAGAAACAGTTTTGCATTGAAAGGAAGAAGAGGAATGGAATTCTAGAAGTCATACTGCCTGTCCTAGAGGAATTCACATTCCTCAAGCATGTCTCAGCATCAGAAATTAATTTGGTTTCTCTTTTTCTAGTATATTCTTTAGTATCCAGGCTGGATCAGCCATCTGCCTTTATGTAATGTTTCAGCTTTCTGGGACCATTCTTCCTGGGTGTATACTGTAGGTAGAGAGCAAAATGTACCTAATACTGATAACTGATGATATACCAACACAGTATTTCACTATGACATAACTCCCAGAGAAAATACTTAGAAAAATTATTTAGAAACATCTCTTTTTGATATTTCTGGACTACACAGGTCTGAATCATGAATGAAAGATCAGACTATTTTACGAGTGTTTTTTTTAGTCCCCAGTCTTTGTTCCCTTCCAAATAATAGTTTATGCAATGATGATAGTATTTAAGATATATGATCAGAGAAATATATTCATCATTTATTTATCCACAGATAAATATTTGAGAACCTATTATGTGCCAGGCACCTTCACTCCCTTGGGTTGTATGTGTGTCACTCCTTAGCATTTATACCTTATTATTCCTTGCTTTCTGTTAGAATTACATACATTATGATGATCTCTCTTCTGACTTGTGAACTTACTTCATTCAAAGTCCATGCCTTATTTAGCATCTGTATATCCCTTATAGCACTTAACACAGTTTCTAGAATTTAGAAAAACTCAATAAAGGATTTCCATTTGGAATGAACTTTTAAATATGCATGTACATTTGAGTTTTTGAGAATATAGACATATACTCTGTGTATTCCCTACTTAGTGACTTGGCAGACTTTCAGACAGAAAACAGTTTTGAATAGATAATACGGTTCTTTCTAAAAGTCGTTCCTTTTCAGCAGTAACTGCTATGGCTCTGCAAGTTAGATCAAAACAAGGCACGAGTCCCCCAAGAGGCCCTGGTTATTAAATTTAGGAGAAAAAGTGTTTTCTTTCTTATGAATACTTGTAAGAAGATTGTGCTTGGGGACGATGGTGCTAATCATTTACATCTGTGGGACATAATCATTCCTATGGATGAGCTACAGCTCCATCTGAGGGGTAGTAAGAGAAGTCCAGATATGTATAGATATTACCTGTTTCTCCAAGTAGCTTTTAGTTCAGACTAAATGATAACATATAAGGACTTTAAAGAAAGTTTTCAGCAGGGGTTATTTTCAGCTTTATTTAGAAACTATTGACTTATCTACTTAGTTATTTTATAAATCTCACCAGGGCTGCGAACTTCTGGTTTCTGTCTTTATAAACTCTTCTGCATGCATTCAGGGATGTATCAATGGATCTTTACTGTCCTGTCAAGCTCATAGGGAAGTCTGGTCTGTATTAAAGGACTGTAGAAAGGACTTTGGGAACACCAGGATGGGTTTATTTCTCATAACTAATTTTAAATATATGCAGTTTACAAGTCATATCAGAACCTCACTCAAGGCACATAACCCCTTTTGCTTACTAGGTTAGCATAATTATTTTTACAATAGGTGCTATTTATCTATAGGTCAATGAGACAAAACTCTTGCTAAAATATCTAATTTTTTATACTTTCAAATCAATCCTAAAGATAAACAAAGATTTGGGGTAAAAGTTGAGGTGGATGTACAGTGCACAATTTCAGAAAAATGTGAGCAGGAAAGGAACTCCTGAAACCTAAAAAAGGATTCTCATGAGTCTTTGCTGAGCACAAGGCTGCATATTCATAGAGGAAACCATACAAAGCCAGGTAAAGAATACCCAAGAGAATTGTAATCAGAATAATCCCCAGATCTTATACAGGTCAATGAAATGTTTAAGCTGTGACAATGTCTTCAAATTATGTCCAGTCAAATTAAAGAGCCATTGGTGATCACACTTTTTAGCACTAGGGCTGTGCTATCACAGAGTGAAGACTACTCTAGGCCTGCTCTAGGAAAGCTTAAAGACAGACCTTAAAGAGATTAAACTGATCTATAAATTACCTAACTGCCTGACCAACACTTAAGGAAAGACAGCACAATCCAGACACTCAATAAGTATTCACAAAATTCGGCATTCCATAAAAATTACTGGATGCTCCAAGAAACAGGAAAACAACTCATGATTAGAGAAAAATCAGTCAACAGGAACAGAAATGATAGCGTTAGGGGGGAAAAAAGGTTGCAAAATAGTTGCTGTAACCATCTTCTAATTTGTAAAGGAAATCAGTGAAGATACAAAAAATATCAGTGGAGCTTCAGATAAGAAAAGTAAAATATTTGCAACTAAAATTTCACCAACTGGGATTAACAGAAGATAATAGAGCCTCAGTGTTCTGTGGAAAATAATTAGTAGTCTAACATATGTATAAATGGAGAAAGAGTATGTGAGAAGGAAAGGTATAAAAAATACTTGAAAAAAATAGATGAATAATCATGTAAATAATTAAATAGCACCTATTCTAAATAATAATAATAATATAATTATTATACAATAATTTCAATTATTGTATATTTGTATATATACAAATATCTGAATTGAAACACAGAGATTGTCAGATTTGATTTTAAAAATAAAGCAAGACCCAACTATATGCTTTTATCCAAATATCCATTTTTAATAAAAAGACATGGATATGTTGAGGAAGAGATGTGAACTCGACACAAAACTTTTCAGAAGACAGTGAAGGAAGGCATGCTTCCTAATTCATTTGATAAGATTTGCATTAATCTCATTCCAAAATACTACCAAAAGGGCGAGCTTAGGGAGGGTATGGAAGCTCTATGCCCTTCTTCATACCTCACCCTATACATCTCTTCCATCTGCCTGTTACTGAGTTAAATCCTTGTATGATATACTGGTGGTCTATTAAATTAAAATTTTTTTTGAGTTTTGTGAGTCACTCTAGTGAATTAATCAAACCCAAGGAGGAGTTCATGTCCAACTCTTTGTGACCCCATGACCACAGCACACCAGGCCTCCCTGTTCATCACCAGTTCCCAGAGTTTACCCAAACTCATGTCCATTGAGTCAGTAATGCCATCCAACCATCTCATCCTCTGTCATCTACTTCTCCTTCTGCCCTCAGTCTTTCCCATAGTCAAGGTCTTTCCCAACGAGTCAGCTATTTGCATTAGGTGCCTAAAAATGTATTGGAGTTTCATCTTCAACATCAGTCCTTCCAATGAACACCCAGGACTGATCTCCCTTAGGATGGACTGGTTGGACCTCCTCACAGTCCAAGGGACTCTCAAGAGTCTTCTCCAACACCACAGTTCAAAAGCATCAATTCTTCTGTGCTCAGCTTTCTTTATGTCCAACTCTCACATCCAT
>SJYW01036060.1:0-11579 GCA_006410735.1 Raphicerus campestris | reverse complement strand
AAAAAAAAATTTCCACAAGATTAGGTAGCTATTCATATTATAAATATGACTTTATTAAATTTAACTGGCAAAGAGACCTATTGCAAGTAAAGAAGGTGAAAATGCAGGCCTAAAATATCCAGGACTGAAAATAGAACATTTAATTTCTGATTCTCTCTGCAGGTGGGGTGTGAAATAGAATGCTTGTGTTGCTGCTGCCAGAATGCTTGCCTGTTTTTACACTTTCGTAAGGGACGTGGGCAATACACAGGAATACTTCCTGAAGTGCAACAGGGTTAGTGTAGAAATTCATTAGACGTAAGGAGGGCAGTATTTGCCTTATGGAAGTTCGTGGGTCTCTTGATGCCAAAAAGGGTAGATGAGAAAGATGGTGAAACGAAAAGGAGATGAGAATCCAGACACTCCATCAGCAGCCTTACCCTGTGACAGACCCAGAGGCAACTCCAAAGCCACCAGGGCAACTGCCTGTTCAGTTTGCCAAAGAGCCAGATGCTGCTGCTTGGAAGAATCTCCTCCACAGCTTGATGTCTGGGTCCTGTGATTGCCGTCCAAAGAACAGTGGTGGGGCATGCTGGGATGAATGCAATCCCAGCATCCCACCACAGTGTTTTCTTTTTTAAAAAAAAGAGTCATTTTAAATTAAATAAGTTTTAAGACTCATATGTTATTTTTGAAAATTTAAAAAGGAAATTGGAAGACAATAGTACAAATCAAGCCTGCATATCTGGGGAAAAAAAACACTCTTAAATGTTATCTTGCTTTTGAGTCNAAAAAAAAGAGTCATTTTAAATTAAATAAGTTTTAAGACTCATATGTTATTTTTGAAAATTTAAAAAGGAAATTGGAAGACAATAGTACAAATCAAGCCTGCATATCTGGGGAAAAAAAACACTCTTAAATGTTATCTTGCTTTTGAGTCATATTTAATTGTCCCATGAGGACTGGGACGTTTAGAAGAGACGAAAGACCATCTACTATTCACAATGATGAGATAAATATTACTAGAAGAATGGTGATAAATATTACTAGAAAAATGGTAATGCAGATGGTATTTATTATGTTATTAACTATGATCACTTATAATTAATTTACATGAAATATAAGTGAGATATTTAATTTTAGGATTCATTTTGCTACAGAATTTTGATTGTGGGTGCCAGTGAATGTAAGTTTAAGTCCAAAAAGCAATAAGAAAAATGCTAAGGAACATTTAAGGGGAAAAAAATCATGCCTGACTGTCTGATGATTCCCCAGCATCTTTTCTGAAATATCAACAAGATTGTCCTATGAAGTAACATCTCTCCTTTGCAAAATGTATGTTAATATTTGTTGTGTTGTAGCTGAGTGAATAATAGCTGCTACATGTTTTTGAGTCATTCAAACCACCTCAGCAAATGAATATAATTTGATTACAGTGTACAAACAAAATCTTTGCCCTTTTTGTATAATCTTTTTTCTAATTATAGGAATTTTTTTTTCCTTTAATATTCCCAGACTTCATCTGATAGCCTGATAGTAACCCTGAGTGCCAGGGTAAATCTNAGGGTTAGTGTAGAAATTCATTAGACGTAAGGAGGGCAGTATTTGCCTTATGGAAGTTCGTGGGTCTCTTGATGCCAAAAAGGGTAGATGAGAAAGATGGTGAAACGAAAAGGAGATGAGAATCCAGACACTCCATCAGCAGCCTTACCCTGTGACAGACCCAGAGGCAACTCCAAAGCCACCAGGGCAACTGCCTGTTCAGTTTGCCAAAGAGCCAGATGCTGCTGCTTGGAAGAATCTCCTCCACAGCTTGATGTCTGGGTCCTGTGATTGCCGTCCAAAGAACAGTGGTGGGGCATGCTGGGATGAATGCAATCCCAGCATCCCACCACAGTGTTTTCTTTTTTAAAAAAAAGAGTCATTTTAAATTAAATAAGTTTTAAGACTCATATGTTATTTTTGAAAATTTAAAAAGGAAATTGGAAGACAATAGTACAAATCAAGCCTGCATATCTGGGGAAAAAAAACACTCTTAAATGTTATCTTGCTTTTGAGTCATATTTAATTGTCCCATGAGGACTGGGACGTTTAGAAGAGACGAAAGACCATCTACTATTCACAATGATGAGATAAATATTACTAGAAGAATGGTGATAAATATTACTAGAAAAATGGTAATGCAGATGGTATTTATTATGTTATTAACTATGATCACTTATAATTAATTTACATGAAATATAAGTGAGATATTTAATTTTAGGATTCATTTTGCTACAGAATTTTGATTGTGGGTGCCAGTGAATGTAAGTTTAAGTCCAAAAAGCAATAAGAAAAATGCTAAGGAACATTTAAGGGGAAAAAAATCATGCCTGACTGTCTGATGATTCCCCAGCATCTTTTCTGAAATATCAACAAGATTGTCCTATGAAGTAACATCTCTCCTTTGCAAAATGTATGTTAATATTTGTTGTGTTGTAGCTGAGTGAATAATAGCTGCTACATGTTTTTGAGTCATTCAAACCACCTCAGCAAATGAATATAATTTGATTACAGTGTACAAACAAAATCTTTGCCCTTTTTGTATAATCTTTTTTCTAATTATAGGAATTTTTTTTTCCTTTAATATTCCCAGACTTCATCTAATAGCCTGATAGTAACCCTGAGTGCCAGGGTAAATCTGTAATTTCTTTAGTCGTTGTGATCAATGTGAGTCATGGCTTGATTAATTCGACCATGGTAAAAGGTAATGGTTAAAAAGAGAATCAAAATATTTGGATAGTAATAACTTACTATGGAGCTGAGGTTCTTAACCAGGGGGATTTCTCCCCCTAGGGGACTCTTGGCAATGTCTAGAGACATTTTGGTTATCACAACTCTTATCTAGTTGGTAGCGACCAGAAATGCTGCTGAATATCCTGCAATGCAGAGAACAGGCCCTAACAACAAAGAATTGTCTGACCTAAAACGTAAATAGGTGCCAAGCTTGAGCAATTCTGATGTAGGAAAATAGATAACATGTATACTAATGTTGACATTTAAGTTTTTTGGTGATTACCAAAATGTAAATAGCTATATAGTGCCACTAATGCAGATGAAAAATTTAAAAGCCCAGTCACTGAAATATTTTTAAATATCTTCAGGTTTGGGATCATATAGACAGGGCATAATATAATTCTTACTTTTTTCAAAATGTATATATCATCCCCACTTCAATTATTGTTTAAGCACATAACTAGCCATATCTTGATGAAATTAGCAGTAACTTTGAGTTATTATGCTCAGGTTTCATGAATGGTATATTAATTCAGCAGGAAAATTAGGTTAAAGAGTTTTTCATTTTTAACCTATTTTTTTTAAATGTTGAAAACTTCTTTCCAAAATATTTGCAAAGTACATAGAATTATAAAGAGGAAAATGAAATCCTCAATGCTACCTTATGCGTTTAGTTTCTGTAGACTCAAAGTTGTACAAATGGACATTAATTTTTTACTATAGGAACAAATACTGTTTGACAAAATTTCATTATAATTAAATTTTCATGATATTAATTCCCCTGTGCAGCAGATGAAAAGTGAAATTTTTAGTCATTTTCATAATTGTTCCCAATACTAGTTTTCTTCCCTTTTCTGAGTGTGAATTTTTTGGGTTTTCATTTGTTTTTTAAAGTAGTCTTTTAATTATACTGAATAGACGGTATCTCTGCATAGAAAAACTTGCTTAGACCACAAAGTTAATGAAATAAAGCACAGTCTTTAAATAACAAATTGAGCAGCAATGAGTTTGTATTAACATTTGGGCAGTTACACACGGCTTCTGCTTTATTTAATCCATTAATCTTTGGTTTCCTCCTCAGACCCAAATTGCCTATTATCAGGGAGGCTGTGGAGAAAGTGGAAATGGCCCATATGGCCCAATCTTCAGGCTTTATCTTTTTAGATTTAAAAACAGGGGCAAGTCCTCAAACTAACACAAGTTTTGTCTTACATATTTGGTAATGGCCATTTTATGAAACCCTCTACCTGTCAATAGAGGAGACACAGGAGACAGAGGGTTTGATCCCTGGGTCGGGAAGATCCCCTGGAGTAGGAAATTACAACTCATTCCTGTATTCTTGCCTGGAAAATTCCATGAACAGAGGAGCCTGGTGGACTATAGTCCATGGGGTTGCAAAGAGTCAGACACGACTGAGCAGCTGAGCACACACCCCTCAATATAAAGCAAGAGCTTTGGTGAATAGCTTCTAAAACAGACCTTCTTTCCTTCCTAGCAAAGTAGTTCTCATTCATGGATGTGTAACAGGTGGCACATTCAAACAGTAACATGCCTATCTAGGGGTTGATGTCTAGGGGTTGGATGAGAGGTGATACTTTTCTTTTTTTTTAACATGCTCTGTGCAACACTATTTTAGGAGAATCCCACCTTCTTATGTCCACCAGTTCAGTTCAGTTCAGTTCAGTCACTCAGTCGTGTCTGACTCTTTGCGACCCCATGAATCGCAGCACGCCAGGCCTCCCTGTCCATCACCATCTCCTGGAGTTCACTCAGACTCACGTCCATTGAGTCAGTGATGCCATCCAGCCATCTCATCCTCTGTCGTCCCCTTCTCCTCCTGCCCCCAATCCCTCCCAGCATCGGAGTCTTTTCCAGTGAGTCAACTCTTCTCATGAGGTGGCCAAAGTACTGGAGTTTCAGCTTTAGCATCATTCCTTCCAAAGACCAAGTTCAGCCAAATAAAAAAAAAAAAAACGTAATGAACGGCTTTCTAAAGGTTGCAAAAGAATCTTTTGAGGAGAAATAAAATATAGCTATATAATGAGTAATATGTCAAATGGCAAAAAATTTATTAAAATACAACTCAAGTGTGGATCCTTTACATAATAAAGAGTATATGGGTACTTTTGATAATAAGACTATGGGGTTATTTGTCCTGTTCTGTTTTGGATCTTGTCCTTTTGAACAGATAATGAGTCTCTGCTGGGCTTCCCCAAGTCCTGTGTTGCACATGCCATCTTGGCCGTTTCTTTGAATTAAGGCTGATTTAGCAATTACAGAGACATCCTAATCTCTGGGTGTTTCAAACTTAAAGTTTAGAATTTAATATTGAGTGTCTTCAACTATTTCTACACCTCTAGTTTTTTTGGTTCCTATTTATACTTGCAAAATGGCAGAATGTGTTGCTCATTTAATTCTTTAGGTGTCTATAAGTTTATTTGACTGTCAATTATAACACTCCTTTTATTTTTTTCTCCTGCTGTAGAGGAAAGGACCTGTATATCCACCCAGGGTTGATGGGGGAGAATGGAAACTCCTCTGGGCATGACCTAGAGGAGTTTCTTTTTCTTTCCATCACTTATATGTCCTTATGGCTGCTGCTTTGTCATATTTTTACCTGCACTTTCATCATTAGCTAAAAAATGAACTAAGGAAACATGTGCTTACTTTTCTACTGGTGTTTGATGCCCATTTGTATGTGGTTTGTATATACAGGCTGTTTAAAAAAAAAACATGGAACAGACCATTCATGGCCTAGGAGGCTCTCAACCCTTGGGACTAGAGTTGAGTATTAATGGGAATGCAGGACCTATTTTCAACACTGTTTTTTAAAATATAAAGAAAGGGGTGGGAAAGGAGGTGGGAGGGGGCTTCAGCATTGGGAGATTGTGTACACCTGTGGCTGATTCATGTCAATGTATGGCAAAACCAATACAGTACTGTAAAATAGAAAAAAGTATTAAATAAATAAATGAATAATAAAAAATAAAGAAAGTATGGAAACTCAAGTGAACAGAAAGGGCTGTGATGATAAAAATATTTCATGAGCATAGCACATAGTTAAAGGGTGAGTTCTTTTAACTTGAAGAAGAATAGCTAAAGTGATGACCCAAGTAATGTCATGAAATACAGAGAGTTTTTAAAGGAAGCTCTCCATGCCTTCTTTATAAGATCAGAGAATGTAAAGGAACTTAACATAGGAGTTTTTCAGCTGAATACACAGACTCACATCCCCAACTTACCTAACCCAGTGGTAAAACACAGGAATATGTTTACTGGTGGCCATTGTAGATTCTCTGTAGATCTCTTTGGAGATCTCTGGGAAGAGATTTGAAAGCTTTGGTTAAATAGCTTTATTTATACCTGCCTGAAGGTAATCTAATGATTTTAGTTTCTTTTTTATTCTATGTGAATATAGAATATGTGAATATAATTTTTAAATTATTTTATTAATAGCCAAGGGAAATATTTACTTCCAACCAGTAAATTCCAGGAGGATCTTCTCATGTTTTGAGGATTTAAGACGTTCATGTTGTGCAAAAATGAACTAGCCTTGAAATTCTCTCTCAAGGAAGCTCATAGTCCTTGCATGTTTTTCGTATGTACTTTTTAAATATCTTGGTATTATTTACTACTTACTTACAAATTTTTTACATATTTTATCCCTCCAAAGCCAACACAAACCTTAAAAAATTTTAGCCATTTGTTGTATTCTGAACTCGTTTTTTAGATGCTAACTTTGTTTGAATTGTTATATAGTAAAACTGACTTTTGGGGCACACTTGGTTTTATGTCTAATGCTGAGTCAGTTCCGGGTTTCCTGACTGTGGTAGTTACAGGACTCTATGGTGGTTTAGTTGCTAAGTCGTGTCCAACTCTTGTGACCCCAGGGACTGTAGCTTCCCAGGCTCCTCTGTCCATGGGATGTTGTTTCTACAGATAGATGAAAATATGTGTTTGTGATTTTCAGATAAAAATGAAAAAGTCAAGTATTTGGGCTCAACTAATCACAGTCAGGGCTTCCCTTGTAGCTCAGTAGATAAAGAATCTGCCTGCAGTGCAAGAGTCCCAGGTTCTATTCCTGGGTTAGGAAGATCCCCTGGAGAAGGAAATGGCAACCCATTCCAGTATCCTTGCCTGGAAAATCTCATGGACAGAGGAGCCTGGTGTGCTGCAGTCCATGGGATTGCAAAGAGTTGAGCATGACTGAGTTACTAACACTTACTTACACTTACTTACTCAATCACAGTCAACACACAGAAGAGAATTCTGTTAAACACTCCCCTTTCTTTTCATCTCTTCTTCAGAAAGGGAAGTTATTATGAGACAGTAAACATAATAGGGTTAAAAATACCTGGAAATTTAGTACATGGTGTCAGAGAAGATACCACAATAGTCAAATGTAATGAGGTTGGATTGTGTGTATTCTTCCAATTTGTCATTTCTTTTCAAAGCTATTATTTCACCCTTACTGATAACCTCTCTTCAGTTAAAAAAAAATTACCATTAACATTCACTCACTTTTTGAAGGTTTTGAACAATTTTTTAATCCAACCAGCTATTTTACTTTACACAATAGATGTGGTTTTAGCCAATAATCTTCATTGTTAACAACATCCAATGGTTTTTAAACAATTATATGACATCCATTGTGTTCCATTTTCTTTCTATAGCAGTAAATGCCCTTTAAAGCACTCCAACTAGTAAGTACACGAGGTATCGTTTTCATAAAGCTATGCTAGCTGTCTCTTAATTCAATTAGTCAACTCAAAGACTTCCTTCAATGCTGCAGAATTGTCCTGGTACTTCCCCATTTCTGATGTTAACCTGAGCTCTTTGTGGTTGCTTGGATTGTAAAGTGTTTCTTTACCTATTTTGTTTATCTTTTAAAACTGTTCTACCTGTCATGATGAAATGGTTTCAGATTTTTTTTTAATCTATAGGAATTATAAGTAGATGTCATTTGTATAAGTGTAAAGAAGAAATGAGCATCTTGGTCAGGGGGGTGAGTGGTGTCAGATCTCTACCCATAAAGAAAGCCAGGATGTTAAAGCTCAAACTCTGTACCACCAGTGCCGCTGCTTCTTAATGCTCATTGCTTCCCATCCCCTTATTTCTGGGGTAAATCTTATTTGGGTCATTTGATTATTTACTTATTATCTCTAGAGGGTGAGTAGGCTAGTACTGTCTGAACTCCAAATAAGCTCAAAATGTAATAAAGGTCAGAAGCTAGAAAGGATTAAATCCTTGTTATATTTACCTTTTGAAAACCCATCCAGTTTCACCCCACAATTTCATCCCGGGAAAAAGTAAAAATAGTATTGGATACATTATCAGAAGAGTGTCCGTATGTAGTTCTTTGCAGCTAATTATGAATCATTTTTTCCTCTTATAAAATAAAAATTTGGAGTTAGTATGTGATAGATTTTCCCCCCTTCCTCTCTGAACTTTTAGAAATGAAAACAGTAGGTGCCAAAATCTCTCTCATAGGTTTGATTCTACAGCTAAAATGATGAATCATTTGGCTGACATGATTTTGCCTTTTTAAAAAAAATAAATCCCTCAAGGTTCATTGTTGTAACTCTCAATCTGCCTACACTACTGTTATGGTTTCGAGCAGTAGGACCTTGGCATAGCCACTGTACTCAACCTGCGTTGCTCCTCATTGATCTGGCAAACTCCAAACAGTAGTTCATCATGGCCCGTATTAGCTAGAAATTCACTAATTGCAAATTCTTGGTGAACAATAAGAGTTAAATTTTTAGTATACTGACAGGATATTAATCAGATATGGCTACTACTCAAACCAGCATGGTTCAGGGAGCATGTGTCTCATGGTCATGGGTCAACCGCTGGCTCTAAAAGACAATGTTGAAGAACGTAAATGTTTATTAAGGAAGACCACTGAAGAAGGAAGACCAAGCAGTGTCTATCTGAGAGGTGCCAGCCTCCACCCTTTACAAATATCACTACCCAGGGAGTCATCTCACCTGTTCTTGAGGTTATCTGTGCCCACCTGTCTTTTAATCTCCACTTCATAGAGCTAACACACTTCTTTTCTCACCCACGTGTTACAGGTATATGTCAGGTGGCACCTTGGACATCCAGTAGAACAGGGAGTGGGTAAGCTGGTGAAAAAACTGAGACTTTCTGCAGAGATTGACAGCTTGTCTATTTATCAGATGAATTTGATTTTCAACAGTCAGATTGAGGTATACAAAAACAGGTTTAGAGAAAAGCCAGGACAGAACCTGGTATGGATGTATTATCAGTTGAGGGACTCCTATAAAAATAAATGAAAAAGAGAAAAGGAAGGGGGAAAAATGGAAACTTCAATTCACCTATGCGTGTGTGTGTATTCAGTGGTGTATGACTCTCTGCGGCCCTATGGACTGTGACCTGCCAGGTTCCTCAGTCCATGGGATTCTCTAGGCAAAAATTCTGGACTGCCATTTCCTCCTCCAGGGGATCTTCCTGACTCAGGGACTGAACTCATGTTTCCTGCATCTCCTACATTGCAGGCAGACTCTTTACNCACTGTTATGGTTTCGAGCAGTAGGACCTTGGCATAGCCACTGTACTCAACCTGCGTTGCTCCTCATTGATCTGGCAAACTCCAAACAGTAGTTCATCATGGCCCGTATTAGCTAGAAATTCACTAATTGCAAATTCTTGGTGAACAATAAGAGTTAAATTTTTAGTATACTGACAGGATATTAATCAGATATGGGTGCTACTCAAACCAGCATGGTTCAGGGAGCATGTGTCTCATGGTCATGGGTCAACCGCTGGCTCTAAAAGACAATGTTGAAGAACGTAAATGTTTATTAAGGAAGACCACTGAAGAAGGAAGACCAAGCAGTGTCTATCTGAGAGGTGCCAGCCTCCACCCTTTACAAATATCACTACCCAGGGAGTCATCTCACCTGTTCTTGAGGTTATCTGTGCCCACCTGTCTTTTAATCTCCACTTCATAGAGCTAACACACTTCTTTTCTCACCCACGTGTTACAGGTATATGTCAGGTGGCACCTTGGACATCCAGTAGAACAGGGAGTGGGTAAGCTGGTGAAAAAACTGAGACTTTCTGCAGAGATTGACAGCTTGTCTATTTATCAGATGAATTTGATTTTCAACAGTCAGATTGAGGTATACAAAAACAGGTTTAGAGAAAAGCCAGGACAGAACCTGGTATGGATGTATTATCAGTTGAGGGACTCCTATAAAAATAAATGAAAAAGAGAAAAGGAAGGGGGAAAAATGGAAACTTCAATTCACCTATGCGTGTATGTGTATTCAGTGGTGTATGACTCTCTGCGGCCCTATGGACTGTGACCTGCCAGGTTCCTCAGTCCATGGGATTCTCTAGGCAAAAATTCTGGACTGCCATTTCCTCCTCCAGGGGATCTTCCTGACTCAGGGACTGAACTCATGTTTCCTGCATCTCCTACATTGCAGGCAGACTCTTTACTGCTGAGCCACAGGGAAAGCCCCACTCTATTCACCTAACCCAACTAATTTTTTTTCCCAGAAGAATAAATGGGGTTAAATATATGAACTACATCTAATACAGATTAATTAATATTATAAGTTCAATGGAAGCCTGAAACACTATGAAAACAAAATAAATGGTGAGCACTTCACTTAGTGACATATAAATGCTAGCCAAAAATGAATCTTCCTCTTGTTTGAGGAGCCATAGTTCATAAAGATTTTTTTTTCCTGTGAATCATAAAATGTTAATTCAGGTGTGGCAGTTCATGCTTGGTTTTATTCCTTCCTTCAACAAATGCTTATTAAGCACCACAGTGAGCTAGAAGCTGTGGGGTCTATACAGAGGTATAATCCATGGGATACATAGAGGCAAAAGCCACAGTTGCTGCATCTATCAGTCAGGGTCCTGGCAAGGAATAGATGGTGCACTCAAGCATGGTAATTGAGGAGAGATGAATGAAGGGACTGTTTACAAATGTGTTGGTGGGGATAGGGAGCCCATGAGGGATGGTGAAGCACCATGGGACCAGCAACACTGGGAGCCATTACCACTCCTAATAATGAAGGGATAAAGGGAAGGAGCAGTTACCGGAACTGAGGGTAGTCTGCAGCCACGCTTGTGGCTGTCACCCTAGGAGGGAGCCACCCAACAGGAGCTGGGCCCCCTCCAGGAGAGAAACGCTGACATGCCGTGACCCGTCAGGGAGCACTGAGCAACAGACACCATCCACTCTCTCCTCCCACCCTCTGATTTCCTGAGGGTGGCTGTCATGGCTAAACGGACCCCCAAACCAGAAAACCAGAGAGAAAGGGAGCCCACTGAAGGTCAGCACCCCAATATACAGAACAGAGTGGAGAAGGGAAGAGGATGCTTCTAAGGACAAGCAGCGTACCCAGAACACTGACCTTAAGATATATGCAGAGCAAGTTAAACGCAGAACAAAGCGACAAAAATGTCACGAGATAATGACACATCATAGGGCAATATGGCCTGCTGAGGGGGAGCAGCGGGGGTTGTGGTATAACTCAGGGGAGACTCAGGAAAAAAGGAATACATCTGGTTGGGCCTTCAAGAGCATGCTAGGATTAGGTCAGGACAGGCTAACCTGGGCTTCCCTGGTGGCTTAGATGGCAAAGAATCTACCTGCAATGCAGGAGACCTAGGTTCGATCCCTGGGTCAGGAAGATCCCTTGGAGGAGGACATGGCTACCCACTCCAGTATTCTCGCCTGGAGAATCCCCATGGACAGTGGGGCTTGGTGGGCTACCTTCCATGGGGGTCTCATAGAGTCAGACTAAGCCACTAAATGACTGAGCGACTTACTCACAGAT
>SJYW01036053.1:0-19106 GCA_006410735.1 Raphicerus campestris | reverse complement strand
ACAAGGCTGTACATTGTCAACCTGTTTATTTTATATGCAGAATACATCATGCAAAATGCTGGGTTGGATGACTCACAAGCTGGAAACAAGATTTCCAGGAGAAATATCAACAATCTCAGATATGCAGATGATACTACTCTAATGGCAGAAAGTGAACAGGAACTAAAGAGCCTCTTGATGAAGCTGAAGGAAGAGAGTGAAAAAGCAGACTTGAAACTCAACATTCAAAAAGCTAAGATCACGTTATCCAGTTCATGGTATCCAGTCCCATAACTTCATGACAAATGCAAAGGGAAAAAGTGGAAGCAATGACAGATTTTCTTTTCTTGGGCTCCAAAATCACTGTGGATGGTGACTGCAGCCATGAAATTGAAAGACGCTTAGAAGGAAAGTTATCACAAACCTAGACAGAGTATTCAAAAGCAGGTGATTCATGTTGATGTATGGCTAGAAACCAACACAATATTGTAAAGCAATTATCCTTCAATTAAAAATAAATAAATTAATAAAAATATCAGAGATGTCACTTTGCCAACAAAGATCCATATGGTCAAACCTATGGTTTTCTCAGTAGTCATGGACAGATGTGAGTTGGATCATAAAGAAGGCTGAGAGTCAAAGAACTGGTGTTTTCATATTGTGCTGGAGAAGACTCTTGAGAGTTCCTTGGCCTGCAAGGAGATCAAACCAGTCAATCATAAAGGAAATTAACTGAATATTCATTGGAAGACTGCTGCTGAAACTGAAGCTGAAGCTCCAATACCTTGGCCACCTAATGCAAAGAGTTGTCTCATTGAAAAAGTCTCCAGTGCTCAGCGAGACTGAAGGCGGTAACAGAGGATGAGATGGCTATATAGCATCACCAACTCAACAGACATGAATTTGAGCAAACTCCGGGAGATGGTGGAGGACAGAGGATCCTGGCCTGCTGCAGTCCACCAGGTGGCAAAGAGGCAAAGAGTCCGTTGTTCAGACTTAGCAACTGAACAACAATAACTGTAGTTCATTCTCAACATTTGTTTGCATAGCCCTAAGGTTATGAGTTCACAAAGACTAAAATGCTTAGAACACAGTAGGTGCTTAATACAAACATTTTAAAGTTCAGTTTATATGTGATAATTTTCTTGCCCAAAGAAGCAAAGATGATAATGCACCTTTGTTCACAAAGGGAAAGAGAGAAGCTGTTTCCTCACGCTGTCCTCTGAAACATTTTTCAGCTCTCTTCTTCTTCCACACAAATTATTAATCACTTCCATATCTTCCAACAACTGGTGCTTTAGGTCACCCACAAAATGCAAACATAACCTTGGTAAGGTAAGGAGATCTTGCTCCTCAAAGGTGAATTGGAGAGCATCTTTTTTTTCTGTGGTGAACATACTGTGCTTGCAATAAATAAAATCAGAAAGAAAGAAAACATTGGCTTCATTACAGCAAATGATTCCCATACAGCCAGGAAGTGGTTTTCACATGTATTCATCAGGATTGTCCATCTGCCAGTTTATCATAGACTTAGCCTCTTTGGATAGTCCTTAAGTTCATTCTAAAATGCTTCATCTGAATACATTTTAATAGGTTACCTAGCATTATAAGTAGGGAAGGGACCCACCAAAACAACCTGTTTGTTCATTTAATTACCTGAAGGCACCATTGCCAGTTAGTAATTGGCTCCAGTGATAAACAAAAGTGAAGTGAATTGGATCTAGTGATAAACAAAAACTTGATGCATTAGGTTCAGGTTTGATTTCTTAGGTAGGGATTCTAGTTGTTGAGGATCTGAGTAAGAAGGCAGAGGTTCAGCTTCTTTGTCAAGAGGATGGGGTCTCCTAACTCTGATTTATAAGCCACTAGGGACTCTCTGACCTAATTTTCTACCTGAGTTCTCTTAACTACGTCACTTGGAAACTGTTGGACTTTCCCATCTCCACTCCCTGGCATCTCAGAGTAGCTCACTGGACATGATTCCTTCACGGGAAGTGACCTCTGTAGAAGGAATGCTGGCAGTCTTTGGTTTACAGGGCTTTGCCCCTGACTAAAGCAATAATAAATGAGCTTTCTTTTAGGCTAGGCATGGTGAGATGACCACTCTTTTACTTTGTTTATGTGAAGCAGTTTAGGCTTAGAATGAATGTATTTTTTCACCTTTGTATATGAGGGATTCATCAGCCCAACTTGAACTGCCAACTCAGGTTAAAATATGGTAAGTCAGTGATAGTGACTATCACTAAGATAAGTGATCTTATGTGTTATAAAATTAAATTTCATTTATCATAAAAGTTTATTAGTAAAATTAGCAAAGAAACATTAATTCAAACATTGGTAAACTATTCTATTCATTCAACAAATTTGTATTGAAAGCTTTTTATGAACTGAAGTGTTGTGTTAGGTTTTTAAATGGGAAGGACTCACAGTCTATTAGAGGAGATTAAGCCAAAGAATATATTACTATTATACAGAGTAAAAGTGAGAACATCGAGAAAGGACCTTGACTCAATTTCACCTGAGTTCCTATCCTGTATTATGAGCTCCTGGGTATTTTACATTTATTGTCTCACTGCTAAAAAACTGACATAATCAAAGAATCATTGAGAATAATAGTAGCCATTTTTACAACAGTTAAGGCCTTAAAAAGACATTTTAATGCACTCATATGGAATCAGTTCAGTTCAGTTGTTCAGTCGTGTCCAACTCTTTGCAACCCCATGAACCACAGCATGCCCAGGCCTTCCTGTCCATCTCCAACTCCCAGAGACTACCCAAACCCATGTCCNCATATGGAATCAGTTCAGTTCAGTTGTTCAGTCGTGTCCAACTCTTTGCAACCCCATGAACCACAGCATGCCCAGGCCTTCCTGTCCATCTCCAACTCCCAGAGACTACCCAAACCCATGTCCATTGAGTCGGTGATGCCATCCAACCATCTCATCCTCTGCTGTCCCCTTCTCCTCCTGCCCTCAATCTTTCCCAGCATCAGGGTCTTTTCAAATGAGTCAGCTCTTCACACCATGTGGCCAAAATATTGGAATTTCAGCTTCAACATCAGTCCTTCCGATGAACATGCATAAATAATTCAGGAAGTGTGCCTGCATAAAAATAGGCTTGATCTTTGTCCAGATGGAGATGACAGTGGGTAGAGGAAAAGAGAAGGTGATGGGCAATGAATTTGAGAAGGGGGTCCTGAGAACTGTAGCTAATGTAATAGCTGGAACATTTTCACTTATCCATTTGTCTACTAACCCAGTGCACGTACCTCCCTATATAGAAGTGTTCATTTAAAAAGAATGATCTTGGCAGGAAGAGATTGGTTAGAAAGAAGAAACCAGGTGAATGTATCTGGGAAAATGATCTATTTCCACTTGTCCTGCCACAAGCTACTATTAATGAGCATCAACTCCACACGAGGCACTAAACCCAGGTGCACTGAGAAAATCAGCTCAATTCCACAACACTGGTACTAGCCAGGCATTGTTATCCACTTGTACAGATGAAGATGCCAGCCTCTGAGCAGTAAAGGATTTATCTAGACTGACTCTGAGTGGCAGAACTGGGCTATGAAACCAGGTCTGTTGTATTCCACTATGTATATTCCACCACCACCCCAATTTAGTGTTGGACTGTGGATGCAAAAGAATTTGTGAAAGCCAAGATTAAACAGGAAAAATACTTAGGGAGGTCCTTGGGGAAAAATATCAGAGCAAAAACATATTCACTTGCATCACAGAAGAGATAGACTATAAACTCCAAGTTGCTCATTTCTGCTGGCTTGCTTTTTGCCTGATCATTTCTGGGTTTGTATTTGGTATTATAAAAACTGCCAATAATATAACATAGAATTAATGAGACCTAAATGACAAAAGCTATAAACAAAGAGATACAGGTTTCATCTAACACTAGTAAGTGAAATATATAAAAGAGAAAATAAAGTAGCAGGTTTTGTAAAGCTCAGCTTCTGCAATAAGTAAAGGAAAAATATGTTTCATGTTCTACTAATAGTAGTAAATGTATCCGTTATGAGTAGTCAGTTTTAAAACTATTAAATTTTCCCTTCTTTTTCTTATTTTACAGTTTCTTACATTGATTTTATTTTCAATACCTTCCTAATTGCTAGGTGGTTTTTTTTTTTAATTGGCTAGTGAAATAATTAGGGCTTCCCTGGTGGCTGAGAGGTTAAAGCGTCTGCCTCCAATGCGGGAGACCCGGGTTCAATCCTTGGGTCAGGAAGATCCCCTGGAGAAGGAAATGGCAACTCACTCCAGTATTCTTGCCTGGAGAATCCCATGGACTGAGGAGCCTGGTGGGCTGCAGTCCACGGGGTCACAAAGAGTCGGACACNTCTTCCAAGCCTAGGAATCAAACCTAGGTATACAATTGTGCTCATTTTACATGCTATCATGGTTGTGCACAAAACCCTTCAAGCCAGGCTTCAACAGTACGTGAACCAAGAACTTCCAGATGTACAAGCTGGGTTTAGAAAAGACATAGGAACCAGGGATCAAATTGATAAAATCTGCTGGCTCATAGAGAAAGTGAGGAAATTCCAGAAAAAACACCTGCCTCATTGACTACACTAAAGCCTTTGACTGTGTGGATTGCAAAAAACTGTGGAAACTTCTTAAAGAGATGGGAATACCAGACCACCTTACCTATCTCCTGAGAAACCTGTATGCAGGTCAAGAAGCAACAGTTAGAACCAAACATAGAACAGTGGACTGGTTCAAAACTGGGAAAGGAGTACAACAAGGCTGTACATTGTCAACCTGTTTATTTTATATGCAGAATACATCATGCAAAATGCTGGGTTGGATGACTCACAAGCTGGAAACAAGATTTCCAGGAGAAATATCAACAATCTCAGATATGCAGATGATACTACTCTAATGGCAGAAAGTGAACAGGAACTAAAGAGCCTCTTGATGAAGCTGAAGGAAGAGAGTGAAAAAGCAGACTTGAAACTCAACATTCAAAAAGCTAAGATCACGTTATCCAGTTCATGGTATCCAGTCCCATAACTTCATGACAAATGCAAAGGGAAAAAGTGGAAGCAATGACAGATTTTCTTTTCTTGGGCTCCAAAATCACTGTGGATGGTGACTGCAGCCATGAAATTGAAAGACGCTTAGAAGGAAAGTTATCACAAACCTAGACAGAGTATTCAAAAGCAGGTGATTCATGTTGATGTATGGCTAGAAACCAACACAATATTGTAAAGCAATTATCCTTCAATTAAAAATAAATAAATTAATAAAAATATCAGAGATGTCACTTTGCCAACAAAGATCCATATGGTCAAACCTATGGTTTTCTCAGTAGTCATGGACAGATGTGAGTTGGATCATAAAGAAGGCTGAGAGTCAAAGAACTGGTGTTTTCATATTGTGCTGGAGAAGACTCTTGAGAGTTCCTTGGCCTGCAAGGAGATCAAACCAGTCAATCATAAAGGAAATTAACTGAATATTCATTGGAAGACTGCTGCTGAAACTGAAGCTGAAGCTCCAATACCTTGGCCACCTAATGCAAAGAGTTGTCTCATTGAAAAAGTCTCCAGTGCTCAGCGAGACTGAAGGCGGTAACAGAGGATGAGATGGCTATATAGCATCACCAACTCAACAGACATGAATTTGAGCAAACTCCGGGAGATGGTGGAGGACAGAGGATCCTGGCCTGCTGCAGTCCACCAGGTGGCAAAGAGGCAAAGAGTCCGTTGTTCAGACTTAGCAACTGAACAACAATAACTGTAGTTCATTCTCAACATTTGTTTGCATAGCCCTAAGGTTATGAGTTCACAAAGACTAAAATGCTTAGAACACAGTAGGTGCTTAATACAAACATTTTAAAGTTCAGTTTATATGTGATAATTTTCTTGCCCAAAGAAGCAAAGATGATAATGCACCTTTGTTCACAAAGGGAAAGAGAGAAGCTGTTTCCTCACGCTGTCCTCTGAAACATTTTTCAGCTCTCTTCTTCTTCCACACAAATTATTAATCACTTCCATATCTTCCAACAACTGGTGCTTTAGGTCACCCACAAAATGCAAACATAACCTTGGTAAGGTAAGGAGATCTTGCTCCTCAAAGGTGAATTGGAGAGCATCTTTTTTTTCTGTGGTGAACATACTGTGCTTGCAATAAATAAAATCAGAAAGAAAGAAAACATTGGCTTCATTACAGCAAATGATTCCCATACAGCCAGGAAGTGGTTTTCACATGTATTCATCAGGATTGTCCATCTGCCAGTTTATCATAGACTTAGCCTCTTTGGATAGTCCTTAAGTTCATTCTAAAATGCTTCATCTGAATACATTTTAATAGGTTACCTAGCATTATAAGTAGGGAAGGGACCCACCAAAACAACCTGTTTGTTCATTTAATTACCTGAAGGCACCATTGCCAGTTAGTAATTGGCTCCAGTGATAAACAAAAGTGAAGTGAATTGGATCTAGTGATAAACAAAAACTTGATGCATTAGGTTCAGGTTTGATTTCTTAGGTAGGGATTCTAGTTGTTGAGGATCTGAGTAAGAAGGCAGAGGTTCAGCTTCTTTGTCAAGAGGATGGGGTCTCCTAACTCTGATTTATAAGCCACTAGGGACTCTCTGACCTAATTTTCTACCTGAGTTCTCTTAACTACGTCACTTGGAAACTGTTGGACTTTCCCATCTCCACTCCCTGGCATCTCAGAGTAGCTCACTGGACATGATTCCTTCACGGGAAGTGACCTCTGTAGAAGGAATGCTGGCAGTCTTTGGTTTACAGGGCTTTGCCCCTGACTAAAGCAATAATAAATGAGCTTTCTTTTAGGCTAGGCATGGTGAGATGACCACTCTTTTACTTTGTTTATGTGAAGCAGTTTAGGCTTAGAATGAATGTATTTTTTCACCTTTGTATATGAGGGATTCATCAGCCCAACTTGAACTGCCAACTCAGGTTAAAATATGGTAAGTCAGTGATAGTGACTATCACTAAGATAAGTGATCTTATGTGTTATAAAATTAAATTTCATTTATCATAAAAGTTTATTAGTAAAATTAGCAAAGAAACATTAATTCAAACATTGGTAAACTATTCTATTCATTCAACAAATTTGTATTGAAAGCTTTTTATGAACTGAAGTGTTGTGTTAGGTTTTTAAATGGGAAGGACTCACAGTCTATTAGAGGAGATTAAGCCAAAGAATATATTACTATTATACAGAGTAAAAGTGAGAACATCGAGAAAGGACCTTGACTCAATTTCACCTGAGTTCCTATCCTGTATTATGAGCTCCTGGGTATTTTACATTTATTGTCTCACTGCTAAAAAACTGACATAATCAAAGAATCATTGAGAATAATAGTAGCCATTTTTACAACAGTTAAGGCCTTAAAAAGACATTTTAATGCACTCATATGGAATCAGTTCAGTTCAGTTGTTCAGTCGTGTCCAACTCTTTGCAACCCCATGAACCACAGCATGCCCAGGCCTTCCTGTCCATCTCCAACTCCCAGAGACTACCCAAACCCATGTCCATTGAGTCGGTGATGCCATCCAACCATCTCATCCTCTGCTGTCCCCTTCTCCTCCTGCCCTCAATCTTTCCCAGCATCAGGGTCTTTTCAAATGAGTCAGCTCTTCACACCATGTGGCCAAAATATTGGAATTTCAGCTTCAACATCAGTCCTTCCGATGAACATGCATAAATAATTCAGGAAGTGTGCCTGCATAAAAATAGGCTTGATCTTTGTCCAGATGGAGATGACAGTGGGTAGAGGAAAAGAGAAGGTGATGGGCAATGAATTTGAGAAGGGGGTCCTGAGAACTGTAGCTAATGTAATAGCTGGAACATTTTCACTTATCCATTTGTCTACTAACCCAGTGCACGTACCTCCCTATATAGAAGTGTTCATTTAAAAAGAATGATCTTGGCAGGAAGAGATTGGTTAGAAAGAAGAAACCAGGTGAATGTATCTGGGAAAATGATCTATTTCCACTTGTCCTGCCACAAGCTACTATTAATGAGCATCAACTCCACACGAGGCACTAAACCCAGGTGCACTGAGAAAATCAGCTCAATTCCACAACACTGGTACTAGCCAGGCATTGTTATCCACTTGTACAGATGAAGATGCCAGCCTCTGAGCAGTAAAGGATTTATCTAGACTGACTCTGA
Organism: Raphicerus campestris; assembly: GCA_006410735.1. Taxonomy (NCBI): domain Eukaryota; kingdom Metazoa; phylum Chordata; class Mammalia; order Artiodactyla; family Bovidae; genus Raphicerus; species Raphicerus campestris. The sequence continues at coordinate 10,965 of SJYW01036053.1, read as the reverse complement.
GTGGCAGAACTGGGCTATGAAACCAGGTCTGTTGTATTCCACTATGTATATTCCACCACCACCCCAATTTAGTGTTGGACTGTGGATGCAAAAGAATTTGTGAAAGCCAAGATTAAACAGGAAAAATACTTAGGGAGGTCCTTGGGGAAAAATATCAGAGCAAAAACATATTCACTTGCATCACAGAAGAGATAGACTATAAACTCCAAGTTGCTCATTTCTGCTGGCTTGCTTTTTGCCTGATCATTTCTGGGTTTGTATTTGGTATTATAAAAACTGCCAATAATATAACATAGAATTAATGAGACCTAAATGACAAAAGCTATAAACAAAGAGATACAGGTTTCATCTAACACTAGTAAGTGAAATATATAAAAGAGAAAATAAAGTAGCAGGTTTTGTAAAGCTCAGCTTCTGCAATAAGTAAAGGAAAAATATGTTTCATGTTCTACTAATAGTAGTAAATGTATCCGTTATGAGTAGTAAGTTTTAAAACTATTAAATTTTCCCTTCTTTTTCTTATTTTACAGTTTCTTACATTGATTTTATTTTCAATACCTTCCTAATTGCTAGGTGGTTTTTTTTTTTAATTGGCTAGTGAAATAATTAGGGCTTCCCTGGTGGCTGAGAGGTTAAAGCGTCTGCCTCCAATGCGGGAGACCCGGGTTCAATCCTTGGGTCAGGAAGATCCCCTGGAGAAGGAAATGGCAACTCACTCCAGTATTCTTGCCTGGAGAATCCCATGGACTGAGGAGCCTGGTGGGCTGCAGTCCACGGGGTCACAAAGAGTCGGACACAACTGAGTGACTTTATTTACTTACTTAGTGAAATAATTACAAACAAGCTTGCAGTGAAATTCTTTAAACCTAGGAACTCTTGGCAATGATATTATAAAAGTTCAGATTTCTGAACTTTCAAAATTGTTGGCCGAGTAATAATGTTTGATTGGTAATCTTTGTCAGGAGAGCGTTCTTAAGTTTCAACTTTAAGAAAATCTTTGACATCCTTCACAGCATTTTTGAAGACCAATTATTTTCTCTGTGGGTTATTACTAAGATCTCTGCATGGTATGCAAATTTTGCTTTCTGTTTTCCATTTTTCCATTCAAAATGTAATTTCCTTACAGGCAATCAAGATAATAAATGTCTCGGTCTTCAATACTGTAATAACTTGAAGCTATATTTTGACTGGGCTTCCCTGGTAACTCAGTTGCAATGCAGGTTTACCTGCAATGCAGGAGAATTGCAGGAAGAATCCACCTGCAGTTCAGGAGACCCCAGTTTGATCCCTGAGTTAGGAAGATCCCTTGGAGGAGGGCATAGTAACCCACTCCATTATTCGTGCCTGGAGAATCCCCATGGACAGAGCAGCTTGGCAGACTACAGTCCACGGGGTTGCAAAGAGTCAACACGACTGAGCGAGGAGCACAGCATATAGTTTGACTAATTGTGATGGTGGTACCGGATTAGAAGAGGAATAGAAATTTAGCTTTATGTTTCCAAGATCAAGAATTTTCATACCTCAAGAAAACCCTTTTACTTGTTTGCTAGAATCAATGGCCAGACTTATAGTTTCAAATATCCATGCCTTCAGATAATACGAACTATCAAAAAGATTTCTAGGACAGGTCCTTCCAGCCTAAATCTGATCTCTCTGTTCTCTCTTGGCTGGTGTGTGTGTGTATGTTCATTTATATTGGTATGAATCTTGAAAAATAGATTAATTAATATTTCAAAAGGCAGGTAGGAATATACAAAGAAAAAAAGGAACTGAATGAAATAGCACTATACAATAGCCAGGGTTAACATCTAATGTTAGTAAATAAAATACACTTGAAATATCTGGGAAACCTGCCAGATAAAAAATATTGAATATATGTTTAAGGTGCTTTTTTTTTCCTTTTTTAAAGGTTAGATTGAGGCTTATGACAAAACACCCCGATAGAACCGGGGAAAAAAATCAATCAATTATATGAATGTTGTGTCTCCAGATTCAAAGCATCCAGCCATAGCTGAATGGCCAACTTTCACATTTTCTCCCTCCCCAGACATTTCACTCAACATTTGGAATTACGCAGATAGGACTGAAACATCAGCAAATGAAAAAAAGAGACAGCGTCCCTGAAAACATTTTGTGACTTGCAAACAACCACAGAAATATAAGGTGTTGTTTTTAAATAAATGATCCTCTTCACAGCATTAACTATAAATAGTAATAGAAGCCAGACAGCAGATTTATTGAGAGCTGCCAAATAGATTCTGTTCCTTTGTTGTGTCCTTCCCTGCTGGCCCCATGAAAAAGGGATGAGGAAGAAGCTGAAGACAAGACTATGAGATTGTGAGTCTCTTCTTGCCTTAAGAATCCCTGAATTTCTTTAACAGCATCTGTGGGAACATATTTGTTCTCTGCTACATTTATTGAACAATTCTTGAGCATTCAAAGCCTGAGGTTTGGAATCAAGCAGAACAGTACTCGTCTCTCATCAGAACTGAGACCTAGGGCAAGCTCTTTAACCCCTGGAAACTTATCTCTTCACCTATAAAGAGTGGGGATCCAGAGTTATCATTTATTCTCTGCAGGGTGCTGTGTTTCTTCACACTAATGCTTGCTCTTCAGCATTTAGACAGTGCTCTACAAAGCCCTTAGCACCTTGGCGGCACCCAGAATTCCTTTATCCACANTGGAGAATCCCATGGACTGAGGAGCCTGGTGGGCTGCAGTCCACGGGGTCACAAAGAGTCGGACACAACTGAGTGACTTTATTTACTTACTTAGTGAAATAATTACAAACAAGCTTGCAGTGAAATTCTTTAAACCTAGGAACTCTTGGCAATGATATTATAAAAGTTCAGATTTCTGAACTTTCAAAATTGTTGGCCGAGTAATAATGTTTGATTGGTAATCTTTGTCAGGAGAGCGTTCTTAAGTTTCAACTTTAAGAAAATCTTTGACATCCTTCACAGCATTTTTGAAGACCAATTATTTTCTCTGTGGGTTATTACTAAGATCTCTGCATGGTATGCAAATTTTGCTTTCTGTTTTCCATTTTTCCATTCAAAATGTAATTTCCTTACAGGCAATCAAGATAATAAATGTCTCGGTCTTCAACACTGTAATAACTTGAAGCTATATTTTGACTGGGCTTCCCTGGTAACTCAGTTGCAATGCAGGTTTACCTGCAATGCAGGAGAATTGCAGGAAGAATCCACCTGCAGTTCAGGAGACCCCAGTTTGATCCCTGAGTTAGGAAGATCCCTTGGAGGAGGGCATAGTAACCCACTCCATTATTCGTGCCTGGAGAATCCCCATGGACAGAGCAGCTTGGCAGACTACAGTCCACGGGGTTGCAAAGAGTCAACACGACTGAGCGAGGAGCACAGCATATAGTTTGACTAATTGTGATGGTGGTACCGGATTAGAAGAGGAATAGAAATTTAGCTTTATGTTTCCAAGATCAAGAATTTTCATACCTCAAGAAAACCCTTTTACTTGTTTGCTAGAATCAATGGCCAGACTTATAGTTTCAAATATCCATGCCTTCAGATAATACGAACTATCAAAAAGATTTCTAGGACAGGTCCTTCCAGCCTAAATCTGATCTCTCTATTCTCTCTTGGCTGGTGTGTGTGTGTATGTTCATTTATATTGGTATGAATCTTGAAAAATAGATTAATTAATATTTCAAAAGGCAGGTAGGAATATACAAAGAAAAAAAGGAACTGAATGAAATAGCACTATACAATAGCCAGGGTTAACATCTAATGTTAGTAAATAAAATACACTTGAAATATCTGGGAAACCTGCCAGATAAAAAATATTGAATATATGTTTAAGGTGCTTTTTTTTTCCTTTTTTAAAGGTTAGATTGAGGCTTATGACAAAACACCCCGATAGAACCGGGGAAAAAAATCAATCAATTATATGAATGTTGTGTCTCCAGATTCAAAGCATCCAGCCATAGCTGAATGGCCAACTTTCACATTTTCTCCCTCCCCAGACATTTCACTCAACATTTGGAATTACGCAGATAGGACTGAAACATCAGCAAATGAAAAAAAGAGACAGCGTCCCTGAAAACATTTTGTGACTTGCAAACAACCACAGAAATATAAGGTGTTGTTTTTAAATAAATGATCCTCTTCACAGCATTAACTATAAATAGTAATAGAAGCCAGACAGCAGATTTATTGAGAGCTGCCAAATAGATTCTGTTCCTTTGTTGTGTCCTTCCCTGCTGGCCCCATGAAAAAGGGATGAGGAAGAAGCTGAAGACAAGACTATGAGATTGTGAGTCTCTTCTTGCCTTAAGAATCCCTGAATTTCTTTAACAGCATCTGTGGGAACATATTTGTTCTCTGCTACATTTATTGAACAATTCTTGAGCATTCAAAGCCTGAGGTTTGGAATCAAGCAGAACAGTACTCGTCTCTCATCAGAACTGAGACCTAGGGCAAGCTCTTTAACCCCTGGAAACTTATCTCTTCACCTATAAAGAGTGGGGATCCAGAGTTATCATTTATTCTCTGCAGGGTGCTGTGTTTCTTCACACTAATGCTTGCTCTTCAGCATTTAGACAGTGCTCTACAAAGCCCTTAGCACCTTGGCGGCACCCAGAATTCCTTTATCCACACAATAAGGATTACGTTGTCCTTAAAAACAGAGTCAATAACTCTATGCAAAACATTTGTCATACCTTAAAATACAGCAAATCAAGCAATATGTGAAATGGAAGAGAAATATTCTTGTTACATTTTCATGTCAGTCTCTCCAACCCATCAGAGCAAATCACAGCAGAGTAAACGGAGTGCAAATTTAAGTGAGCAAAACTATACGCCCAGTCCCTTGAACGTGCCCACCTACAGGACAGAAGACCTCTGTGTCCTGGGGACTCTCTAAGTCTTGTCACTGCAAACGAGCATTCCCTCTGCTAGCTGTCATTCCATCTCCTCACGCTCAGGCTCGACCTCTCAGACGGACATCGTCCGTCTCTGCCTTTACCTCCCGCAGATTAACTGCAGCTGGAAAACCATATCTGCTCCAACTTTGCTTACTCTCTCGATACCCTTGATGTGCTCTTGATTCTTGCCTGACTTCTGAAAGTTTCCAGTGGGAGAGAAAAGGCCACGTCATTCTTGAGTCTGTCCTTCACAGCTCCCCCTCTCTGAGACGACTTTGTGTAACACTTAATGAGACAGTTGAATGCATTTGCATTTCAACACCTGCATCCGTACCCCAGCTTCTGTAACACTAGTAAGTGAATACTCTCTTGGTAATTATATGACTAGGGATGATAGGGTTCCTTTTAAAGAGAGTAGCCTTGCCGTCTTGATCGGAAGCTAAGTTTTGCCATCAATTTTAATGCCAGTGTTTAAGATGATCGATAAATCATGTCCAACTCTTTGTGACCCCATGGACTGCAGCATGCCAGGCTTCCCTGTCCATCACCAACTCCCAGAGCTTACTCCTGAATATAGTTATGGCTAAAGAAAGAGTTCTACTGGACTACCACCTGCCTCACCAGTCATGGGCTAGGTCAGGATGAAGGTCTATGTGCAGAAGGGAGGGCCATAGGAGTACATGTAAGCACAGAAACTTAATTTTTATAGTCCAGGTGGTTCTCTAGACTCACAAGAGACTGGTTTTACTGCTCAGAATGTTAACACTTTGCTGTAATTGTAGGCAAACTTAGGAATGAGGTTAAATTGGCCATTGGAAGGGCAAATGAGTAACAGTATAAAAGGTGCATGGTAAGGAAACCACCCAAAGAATAATTGCCATAAGGAAAATTTCCACCAAACCAACACAGCCTGGTAATTTGCCTTTGGACTCTAAGGATACTTACATCTCGAGGACATTTTGGCCCAATGTAGGACAACTTCAGCTCCGGGACACCTCACGTGATCAGTTCTAAGGCCATGATTGAGGCTGCATCAGAACTCTACATTTTCCTCTATTCCATCTGACTTTTGTAAACTAGAGCCAAATCCTATATATTCCATTTGGTTTCTATGTATACCCATCTGTGACGCTCTATTCATACCTATCCATTCTTTACCTCTTTTCTTTAAGTGTGAAGACTGTCTCTGTTAAAACAAGGAACATTTAAATTTATCACTTAAAAAAAAGGGGGGAGGGCGCTTTCCATAGGTTTCATTATGGAGTTTTGGGATCGATGCTGATTGCACTAGTTAGCCTAATTAGTGGAATTGCTTTCATTTTACAGACTTGCACTTAGAGCCTCTTGAACTTGATATACACAACTGAGCAAAAAGATCCACATGGGTTTTTTTTCATGTTTTTTTTTCATTTTCATTAGGAAATGAGGGCACAGTATAAGGACTAAATTTTTCTTTTGTAGTGATAATACACAATTAAAAATATTTTGAAAAATATCAAACATTTTTTTGAAAAATTTTTGAAATTTGAAAAATATTTCCAGAGACTAAGACTTAATCATTTCTTAATTGGTATTCATGAATCTCTTGAAGTTAGGCTAATTCCTCGCCAAAGCCCAGAAGGAAATTCTTTATCCATGAAAGGGCTATTGCCAGAATGCTGCAGCCAATGTAAAATTAAGCTACCCAAGAAGACTAATTTCTTAACGATTACTACCTCTTACCATGTTAGCCTAGATGAAGGGTCAGCAAATATTGTGCATAGACCAAATCCTGGCCAGTGCCTGTTGTTGCAAATTGGCAAAGAACCAGGTCCATTCATTTACAGATCGTCTGCGGCTACTTTCAAGCCAAAGTGACAGAGTTGAGTAGTTTCAACAGAGACTACTTTAGGCCCACAAAGCCTAAAATATTTACCATCTGGTCCCATGCAGAACAGATTTGCCAGCCACTGGCCTAGATTTTTGTATTCCTTACTTATCTCAGGAGAAAGCATGGACCTTTGAGAATAAAACTCAAAATATGTACTTTTTTTCAATGCCAGAGTCAAGTTGAGATAAAGAGCTATCAGAAACGTCTAGACAGAACAAAGATCACACACAGCAAGGGGCACTGCTCATGTGGAAAGTAAGCAAACCTGGTAGTCATTCTTGATCCAGAAGGATGTTGATCCCTTTGCAGATGAAAAAGTACTATTAGATAGAAGTATTTTCAAAGGGTGTGGTTTTCTTCTAACATCTTAAATAATACAGTTCAATAAATATGACAACTAAAACCAATGTACACACCTCAACTGGATCTTGGATTTAAAGATAAAACATAATGGATATTATTATGATTAATATGGAAATGTTAATATGTGCAATAAAATAGATAATAACATAAAATCAACGTTACATTTACTAAGCTGATAATTGTACTGTAGTTTTATAGGAGAAAGTCCTTGTTCTTAGAGGACTGAAGGTTCATAATTATCTGCAACTGAGATTAAAATGGAACATTAAGAAATCAGAGAGAAATTGAAAGGGAAAAAGCAAATGTGGCAAAATGTTAACAATTGGTGAATATACTTAAATGACATGTGGGTATCGAATGTACTATTCTTGCAAATTTTCTGTAGGTTTGACAGTTTTCAAAATAGACTGTCAGAGAAAAAGCTTTTTAAAATAGATATTGAAAGTTTTTTCCTCCCATACCTGGGGAAAGAATGGAAAAGATAAAATCCCATTCTTTTTACTGAGAAGTTAAATTTGTTATTAGCAAGTTTATTTAGATATGCACATAAGATTATATTTCCTTCTCTTTTTACCGAGTTTCATCTCAGGCCTCATTGTACCCTTAAACTCTTCATTTGATTTCCTACACATAAGAAAAACTGTGTTAAATATTTTCTCCAGGAAAACATTATATATATTACACATGAGTATACCTAAAGCACACATTATAACCATATCCCTCAAATAAATATTTTGCTCCAGTTAAACCAATCACTGTTTTAAAATCTTTTCAGGAATATGTCATGTTATGATACAAAGAGAAGACAAACAAACTAGATCCAAAGGGATCTCCAACACATGTCCCTCGTCACTTCTCAGAAATCGGGTAGTGTGTAACCTTGCAAGATTGACACACTCACAGATGACAGTAGACAGTCACCAAGGGGAAAACAATGACGTCTGGCATCATAACTTATGCTGCTGCCAACTGCTGACAGATATTCCACATGGGGTTTGGCTATGTGGTTCCAATATGAATTCTGAATTGTATTTGAGAGTCTACATCTCTGAGAAATGGAGGAGTAGCTTTCCCATTGTCCCTCATAGCAATTCCTGAATGTTACTCTGTCTGCCTGCAAAGAGAAATATGACGAGCAGCCTCTTGGATAACAATCATTTTGTTAGAGAAGGGGGCCACTGCCCAGGTAGCTCAGACCTCACTAGAGCTGTTAAACAAAACAAAACAGTACAGGTCTCTGATTCCCAAACCTACCACTGATATAAAAAATTAGGCACCACTGTCTAGGTTCTTAATTTGAATTCGGTTCTTCTGTGCAGAAGACATCTTACTTAACTGAGTTGGAGACTGGATCTTCCTATACACTAGTGCGTTCACTTTTTTAAAAAGAATTCCAAGGCTTTTCAGTAGACACTACTTTTCCTTAGTGTCAACAGCAAGGGTAGAGGTACACCGTGGCATTATGCAGGTGGTCAGGAGAAATCGTCAGTGGGCCAAAGAGAACAAGGGCAGAAAAGCTTCACATGGAAGTTAGTGTGCAGTAAAAGCTCTATATGTATCCAATGAGGCTAAAATTGATAGGCTGCTTACATATGTCAAATGAGTCAATATATCAGAATGACAAATTCTGCCCTGTCCCAGTGTTCGGTTGCAACACAGGCAAATGGGCTGACAGAGTTGTGACATTAAACTATTATAAGAAGACATAACACCAAGGATGCTGTGTTACTTGCACAGTGCCTGTTCGTGTTCCAAATGTGTAATGAGCAATACTCCTAACAATCCATCATGATGAAGGTGTCAACAATGTGTATCTTTTCTGGGTTAAAATACTGAGTGCATCTCAAGGAAATTTACTTATTTTTTTAAGACAAAGTAAGTAATTCTTTATCTTAAATATGTAGTTTGTGGGTTTTTTATCTCCCGAAATTATCTAGCAAAGATCTAAGTGCTTATTTTATTGATGGAGGTAGACAGGATAATGATAAAAAGGTGCCATCTAAACGCCTGCTTATTTACCAGTTACACTATGGGAATAATAAAACAAAATAATATTTTTTTGGTGGTGGGGTGCAGAGCTGGTTCGAATAAGCCAAAAGATTTTGTGGCTTCTATAAAGTCAACATATATGTCTGAATAGTAGGATATTGTTATTTTAAAGTAAAAAAGAAGACTCAGTAAATCAGGTCATGGGCACTAATTCAGAGAGAAGCATAGAATAAATCATTTAAGTTTTCTGCCCTATTTCTTCAGCCATAAGAAAATAAGACCAAAATAATCCATATGTTTCCCATACCCTACCCCTTTATACAAGCTTCTAAATAGTCGAAACTGCTTATGACTTATAAAGACAAAAATGAGGTTAGAAAATTAGTCCTGAAGCCTTGGAAAGCAAAAGAGATAAGATATAAGTTAAGTCATTATTTGTTTATCTAAAATGAATCCCTGGGAACAATTACCACTTCATTTAAAGAAATAAATATGAAAGTGTAAAACGTGCATCAGAAGCCATCTACACCTGGTGGCCAACTTCATCAGCATCTAATGAAAGAATATACAGACTAAAGTCTTTAAGAATAGCTTACAGTGGATAAATTTCTACCTCGACCTAACTGTTCTTGTAATTAGAGAAGAAATGAGAACTAATGAAAAAGAAAGCAAAACTCCGGGGGTGGGCTGACCAGCTGGCTCACTTAACAAAATTAATCTATAGTTTGTTTAAAACTGGAGCTCATGACGAAGTTTCAGTTTTGGTGCTATACCACATAAATAGCATTGACCACAGAACTCACCCCATCCACAGTATTCACATGCCATTCACAAGTCCCTGCCTATCTACCTTGGCCCCTGTACACAGTAAGCATTTGGATAATAGTGAAATTATGGAAAGTAAGAGGGATGGTATGAAGATGTGAGTGTGTGAATATATGAGTGAAAGTGTTAGTTGCTTAGTTGTGTCCTACTCTTTGCAACCCCATGGACTGTAGCCCGAAAGGCTCCTCTGTCCATGGGATTCTCCAGGCAAGAATACTGGAGTGGGTAGCCATTTCCTTTTCTAAGGGATCTTCCCCAGGGATCAGACCTGGGTCTCCTGCATTGCTGGCAGATTCTTTACCATCTGAACTACCAGGGAAGTGAAGGGTGAATATGTGAGTGAAAAAAGAAATAAATGTTGAATTGAAATGAAATAACCTGAGAAAAAATACTCACATTACCAAATATCACAACTTCATTATAACAATCTGTTCAGGGAGATTAATTGCACATAGTATATAAAAAATACATACATTGTGTCTAGATGTTAGAAAAACAAAGCTTAGAAAGCTGTGTCTATCACTGCTGTCAGTTCAGAAAGTGCCGCAAGCAAAGCTGAACGAGAATTTTCACAGACTTTCATCGTGAAAGATTTGATTTGGTTGACTACCTTGTCTCCCCAGTTCAGATCACTCCTCTTGGCTTCTGAAGGAGAGACTATGGGCACCAGGGTCAGTATGAGGGCAGGAGGGTGGGGAGCAGATGAGGGAATAACCAGCCACCCCTTCTCAAACATTTCTGTTCGTTTCAGGTCTTTGTTTTTAGGTTTTGTCTGTTTATTTGCTTGTTTGTTTCACAGAGCCTTTAGTTCTTCGGGTGGCCTGCCTTCTCACCAAATGTGTTACTTTTACATTTTCGTCCAAAATGTTTCATAACAGTCTTCCATATTTCTGTAGTAATTTGCATTTCTTCCTCTGAGAGTTGTCTGATTTCTTTTTCTGCGCTTGGTGTTTGAGTTTCTTTTGTTTTATTGTCAAAGAAAGAAATTGCACAATCTGGTAAGCCTCTTAAGAAAAGCCAC
>SJYW01036043.1:0-11307 GCA_006410735.1 Raphicerus campestris | reverse complement strand
GGCTTTGAAATCGGACTGCATTCTGCTTCCTTCTTGTCCACTGTGTTCCTGAAAGCTTGCTTTGTCTTCTCTTCTTTCTGTCCCTTCCCAGTGTCTTCCTTATGGGATAATCGTGAAGATTGTGTGAGAAAATTGTATCAGTCTTGTGGTATATTCGAAAACTATTAGTCCTACTTTCCATTTATAATCTACGAACAGTAAAATACACAATCTCTGACAATCAAGCTCAGATGCATGATCTTAGGGTAGATAAGTAAAGATCCCAGGGAGAGTTTAGCTGTTAGCCTCCCAACCTCCAACTCTTCTGAGATCTTTTATTGTTGTTATTGTTTTCTGGAAGTTAGAAGGATGTATAAAAGAAAAAAAATGGTAGAGTGATAGATGAAAGGTCTGGAGTTTTTAAACATCAAAGCAACTTGATGGAAAGTTTTGCTAAAGTATTGTATGGGCCTACATGCTCAGTCGTGTCCGACTCTTTGTAACTCTATGGATTGTAGCCCACCAGGCTCCTTTGTCCATAGGATTTTCCAGGCAAGAATACTGGAGTGGGTTGCCATTTCTTCCTCCAGGGATCTTCCCCAACCAGGGATGGAACCCATGACTCTTTTGTCTCCTGCACTGCAGGTGGATTTTTTATCGCTGAGCCATTGGAGAAGTCTTGTGAAAATATTAACATTCACCAAATAGTTGCAATAGCATTACCTGCACCCCCTTTGTAGCAAGTCTTCTTAGACACCACAGTATTATTTTAATCACAACTCTAACACCTGTGAGTTGTGCTTAGCATTGTGCAAGGTAATACTTTGTACTAGCACTGTACAAGCCCAGCCATGATGACAGAGATGACTGAGATGTGCCTACAAGTCATTTTCAATCAATTTGGAAATAGACCTTTGCAGAACATGGTAAATAAATGCTTCCACAGAGACACAAGGTAATGTAGGAATAATTCCAGTAACAATCCTCTCTAACCAGGGAAATCAAGAATCAGAATGTCACCCTCAGGGAATATTAGCATATTCCTGTAGTCATTTCTATTCAAATATAGATTCTGATGATGTGCTGAGGGGGAGGAGGAGAAGAAGAAGAGTAAGAAGAGAAAGGGGAGAGGAGTGGGGAGGAGTACACACCATTATCACTACTTTGAGTAAAATACTATGCTAGCATATATTGCCAACACATTTGATTTGGTATGAGATGGCTTGTCATAGGATAAAAGAGGGTGACACTGTTGCTAGGCTGTCTATACCTAAAACCAGATCTTGCACTGAGCCTGATATCTGCAGAATCCAGTGTGTCTACTTCTGACAATGAAGCTCCTGGCCACAAGTCTTGATATGGCTCATATTCTTATTTTTTTATTTGTCCGTTTGTTTACCCTATTCTCTTTCCACAATGGATACAGTACAAGAGAATAAAGACAAATAGAGAGTTAGAATAAAAAGAGGATAGTATAGAAAATAGTGAAGATGGATAAACATTGCCCAGAGGCATGTAATGTGTACTCTTAGGATGAGTGAGCCATATATTTAGGTTGTACTTTTTATTCAGCTGACAATATAAATAACTTGCATTATACACATACTATGTTTTATGCTGTTCTTTTAGAAAAGAAAATACGGGCCCTGATTAGCATTTCATCTGAGCCACTACTATTTATGTAATCCTGGTTAAGGTAACCTCTATGAAACTCAGTTTTCTCATCTTAAAATGGAGATAACAATAAAGCCCACACACGGCCCTGGAAAACGCTAAGAGTTCAATAAATATTAGACACTCAGTCGTGTCCAACTCTGTGCAACACCATGGACTGTGGCCCACCAAGCTCTTCTGTACATGGGATTCTCCAGGCAAGAATACTGGAGTGGGCTGCCATTCCCTTCTCCAGGGGATCTTCCCGACTCAGAGATCCAACCTGGGTCTCCTGCATTGCAGGCAGATTCTTTACCATCTAAGGCACCAGGGAAACTTCCAATAAATATTAGCCATTATTATTTAGTGGGTACCTACTACTCTATAATCTCACTGATATGTGGAATCTAAAGAAATCCAACTCTTGGAAACAAAGAACAGATTGGTGGTTGCCAGAGAAGGATGCGGAGTGTGGGGGAGATGAGTAAAAGTAGTCAAAAGGTACAAACTTCCAGTTATAAGATGAAAAAGTCATGGAATGGAATGTACAACATAGCAACTACAATCAACAATACTGTAGTGTATACTTGTGCTTAGTTGCTCCGTTGTGTCCCACTCTTTGCGACCCCATGGACTGTAGCCTGCCCACCAGGCTCCTCTGTCCATGGGGATTCTTCGGGCAAGACTACTGGAGTGGGTTGCCATGCCCACGTCTCTTATACACATCTGGAGAGGAGTGGGGAGGAGTACACACCATTATCACTACTTTGAGTAAAATACTATGCTAGCATATATTGCCAACACATTTGATTTGGTATGAGATGGCTTGTCATAGGATAAAAGAGGGTGACACTGTTGCTAGGCTGTCTATACCTAAAACCAGATCTTGCACTGAGCCTGATATCTGCAGAATCCAGTGTGTCTACTTCTGACAATGAAGCTCCTGGCCACAAGTCTTGATATGGCTCATATTCTTATTTTTTTATTTGTCCCTTTGTTTACCCTATTCTCTTTCCACAATGGATACAGTACAAGAGAATAAAGACAAATAGAGAGTTAGAATAAAAAGAGGATAGTATAGAAAATAGTGAAGATGGATAAACATTGCCCAGAGGCATGTAATGTATACTCTTAGGATGAGTGAGCCATATATTTAGGTTGTACTTTTTTTTCAGCTGACAATATAAATAACTTGCATTATACACATACTATGTTTTATGCTGTTCTTTTAGAAAAGAAAATACGGGCCCTGATTAGCATTTCATCTGAGCCACTACTATTTATGTAATCCTGGTTAAGGTAACCTCTATGAAACTCAGTTTTCTCATCTTAAAATGGAGATAACAATAAAGCCCACACAAGGCCCTGGAAAACGCTAAGAGTTCAATAAATATTAGACACTCAGTCGTGTCCAACTCTGTGCAACACCATGGACTGTGGCCCACCAAGCTCTTCTGTACATGGGATTCTCCAGGCAAGAATACTGGAGTGGGCTGCCATTCCCTTCTCCAGGGGATCTTCCCGACTCAGAGATCCAACCTGGGTCTCCTGCATTGCAGGCAGATTCTTTACCATCTAAGCCACCACGGAAGCTTCCAGTAAATATTAGCCATTATTATTTAGTGGGCACCTACTACTATATGATCTCACTGATATGTGGAATCTAAAGAAATCCAACTCTTGGAAACAAAGAACAGATTGGTGGTTGCCAGAGAAGGATGCAGGGTGTGGGGGAGATGAGTAAAAGTAGTCAAAAGGTACAAACTTCCAGTTATAAGATGAAAAAGTCATGGAATGGAATGTACAACATAGCAACTACAATCAACAATACTGTAGTGTATACTTGTGCTTAGTTGCTCCGTTGTGTCCCACTCTTTGCGACCCCATGGACTGTAGCCTGCCCACCAGGCTCCTCTGTCCATGGGGATTCTTCGGGCAAGACTACTGGAGTGGGTTGCCATGCCCACTTCTAGGGGATCTTCACAACCCAGGGATCAAACCCAGGTCTACCACATTGCAAGCAGATTCTTTACCATCTGAGGCACCAGGGAAGCCCAGTGTATACTTGAGAGTTACTGAAGAAGTGGATATTAAAAGTTTTCACCACTAGAAAAAAAAACCTAACTATATGAGGTGAAGGGTGCTTAGCTAGATTTATTGTAGTGATCATGTTGGTGCAGCATATATATGTTTCAAGACATTCTGTTGTTCACTTAAACTTATGCAGTATTATATATAAATAATATCACAATACAATTGGGAGAGAAAAAGAATGAGCTATTAATACAACAAAACAAAAGGGATGAGTCTCAAAATAATCTTGCTGAGCAAAAGAAGCCAGACAAAAGAAGAGTACATACTACATTATGCCATTTATATAAAATTATAGAAAAATGTAAACTGATCTAAAGTGTCAGAAAGCAATCAACAGTCAACTTTGTACACAAGGAAACAAGTTCATTAACTTGATGTGGTTATGATTTCACAGGTATATACATATGCCAAAACTTATTGAATTACATGCTGCTAAATATGTGCTATTTATTGCATTTCAATTATAGCTCAATAGATTTGAAAAAAAAAAATTAGAGAGTATATAGGGCTTCCCTGGGAGAAGGCAATGGCAACTGACTCCAGTACTTTTGCTTGGAAAATGCCATGGATGGAGGAGCCTGGTAGGCTGCAGTCCATGGAGTCTCTAAGAGTTGGGCACGACTAGCGACTTCACTTTCACTTTTCACTTTCATGCATTGGAGAAGGAACTGGCAACCCACTCCAGTGTTCTTGCCTGGAGAATCCCAGGGACAGAGGAGCCTAGTGGGTTGTCGTCTATGGGGTCACACAGAGTCGGACACGACTAAAGCGACTTAGCAGCAGCAGCAGCAGCAGGGCTTCCCTGGTGGCCCAGCTGGTAAAGAATCCACCTGCAATGTGGGAGACCTGGGTTCAATCCCTGTGTTGGGAAGATCCCCTGGAGAAGGGAACAGATACTCACTCGAGTATCCTGGCCTAGAGAATTCTATGGACTGTATAGTCCATGGGGTAGCAAAGAGTTGGACACAACTGAGTGACTCACTCACTCACATAAGAGAATATAAACAAAGTAAACAAGATTGGTAGGGATATTCCTTCTCTATAGGAGCCGACTGATTAAGAAGACACTACCTAGCTATGAGGTTTCCCTGGTGGTCCAGTGGTTAAGATTCCACATTTCCAATGTAAGATTTAACACAATCCTATCAAAATACCAAGAGCATTTTTCACAGAACTATAACAAATAATTTTAAAATGCATATGGAAACATAAAAGACTCTGATAGCCAACAATATTGAGGAAAAAAAGAACAGAGTTGAAGGAATAACACTTCCTGACTTCAGACTGGACTACAAAGCTAGAATCATCAAAACAATATGGTACTGGCACAAGAACAGACTCATAGATTAGTGCAACAGGATAGAAATCCCAGAAATAGACCCATGCACTTATGGTCAATTAATCTACCACAAGGGAAGCAAGTATATCTAATGGAAAAAAGACAGTCTCTTCAACAATGGTGTTGGGAAAACCAGACAGCTACATAGAAAAGGTTCTAATTTCATTCTTTTACAACATCATATGCAAAGATAACTCAATATGGATTAAGGACCTAAATGTAAGAACAGAAACCATAAAACTCTTAGAAGAAAACACAGGTGTAATACTCTGACATAAATTATAGCAATATTTTTTTTGCAGGTCTGCCCCTAAAACAAAATAAATAAAAGCAAAATAAACATATGGTACCTAGTTAAACTTAAAAACTATTGCACAGCAAAGATAGCCAGTGACAAGACCAAAAGACAACCTACTAAATGGGAGAAAATATTTGCAAGTAATATGACTTATACAGCCCATGGTATCTCAAAAGAGTCAAACATGACTTACAGACTAAACAACAACAGAAGCAGTTAATATCCAAAATACATAAACAGCTGATACAATTAACAGCAACCTCCCCCAAACAACCCAATTTAAAAATGGGTAGAAGACCTGAATAGACATTCTTCCAAAGAAGACATACAGATGACCAACAGGGACTTGAAAAGATATTCAGCATCACTAATCAACAGAGAAATGCAAATTAATACTACAATGAGAGCACCTTACACCTGTCAGGATGACTAATATCAAAACGAACACAAATAACAAATACTGGTGAAGATGTAGAGAAAAGAGACCCCTTGTACACTACTGATGGAAATACAAGTTGGTGCAGCCACTGTGGAAAATAGTATGGAAGTTTCTCAATATCCAAAATACCATACGAGCCATCAGTTCCACTCATGAGTATATATCAAAAAATAAACCCATTAATTCAAAAAAAGAATTAACCAATGTCCATTGTTGTCATTCAGCTGCTCAGTTGTGTCCACCTCTCTGTGACCCCATGGACTGCAGCATACTGTCCTTCACCATCTCACAGAGCTTACTCAAACTCATGTCCATTGAGTTGGTGATCCATCCAACCATCTCATCCTCTGTTTCCCCTTCTCCTGCCTTCAATCTTTCCCAGCATCAGGGTCTTTTCCAGTGAGTCAGCTCTTCACATTGGCCAAAGTATTGGAGCTTCAGCATCAGTCCTTTCAACAAATATTAGGATTGATTTTCTTTAGGATTGACTGGTTTGATCTCCTTGCAGTCCAAGGGACTCTCAGGAGTCTTCTCCAACACCACAGTTCAGAAGCATCAGTTCTTCAGTGCTCAGTCTTCTTTATGGCCCAACTCTCACATCCATACGTGACTACTGGAAAAACCATACCTTTGACTAGATGGACCTTTGTTGGCAAAGTAATGTCTCTCCTTTTTAATATGCTGTCTAGGTTGGTCGTAGCTTTTCTTCAAAGGAATAAGCATCCAGCAGCATTATTTACAATTGCCAAGACATGGAATCAACAGATGAATGTATCTCCTAGGCACCATGCTATACTGCTTCCACAGCATCACAGTAGCAGTGGTGGTGAAATATATTTATTCTGAATATTCTGTGTTAGTACCTACTGAGTGCTGGGCACTGTTCTTGGAATTTAGTTAACAATATCTCTCTCGATGGAAACTACATTCTAGTGAAAGATAAATACTAAAATATAAACAGGCAATGGGGGTGGAATGAATTGGGAGATTGGGATTGACATATATGCACTATTGATACAATGTGAGAAAATAGGTAACTAACAAGAACCTACTGTATAGCACAGGGAATTCTGCTCAGTGCTCCATGGTGACCTAAGTGGGAAGGAAATCCAAAAATGAGGGAATATATGTATATGTTCTCTGGTGGATCAGACAGTCAAGAATCTGCCTGCAAGGCAGGAGACCTGGGTTCAACTCTGGGTTGGGAAGATCCCCTGGAGAAGGGAATGTCAACCCATTTCAGTAGTCTTGCCTGGAGAATTTCACAGACAGAGGAGCCTGGTGGGTTACATTCCATGGGGTCACAAAGGGTCAGACATGACTTAGAGACTAACACTTTCACTTTCATAGCGGATTCACTTTGCTGTACAGTAAAAACTAACACAATATTGTAAAGCAACTATACTTCAATAATTGTTTCTGAAAAAGAAACAACCAATATAAAAAAACATTACGCTAAGGAAAGGAAAAAAGAAGCAATATAAAAATAGTATATTCGGAGGTGATCAGACTTGAGAAAAAAAAAGAAACACTAGAACACAGTAAGAGGACTAGAGCTAGGTGGATGAAGATGGGTGAGTTGAGATATTAACAAAGAACTGAAGACAAGGAAGTGAGTCAAGGGGATAAATGGAAGGAGGCAGCTACAACTAAATCCTTAGTGTGGGAGCTAGGAGATGAACAGCCAGGTCACTGTTGCTGAACAGTGTGATCCAGGGCTGCAGAACAAGGGAGGAGTGATTGAGTGCAAATCTTGTCGGGCTTTGGTGGTTTTTACTCTGTAAAATGGGAAATCGTTGCAGGACTAGGAGAAGAGAAATGACATAATTTTATAATAAGATTAAGTCTATTGTTTTCTGAGAATAGACTGCAAGGGACAAGAAAAGCCTGTTGGGAACTACAGCAATAACCAGAAGGGGAAAACTGACGGTGGCTTGGGGTGGATGGAAGCAGTAAAGCCAACAGATTTTTCAGATGGATGGATATGTTGAGGATGAATAGCAAGAGAAAATGAACTCTAGTGACCACTTACTGACAGTGGGAGACCATGGAAGGGGAAGAATTAAGCACAGGCGTTTGGAGGGTAGTTGTTTTGGACAACCATATGGATGTTGAATAGTGCTTTTCTTGTGGCTCAGCTGGTAAAGAATCCTCCTGCCATGTGGGAGACCTGGGTTTGATCCCTGGGTTGGGAAGATCCCCTGGAGAATGGAAAGGCTACCCACTCCAGTATTCTAGCCTAGAGAATTCCATGAACTCTATAGGCCATGGGGTAACAAAGAGTCGGATACAACTGAGTGACTTTCACACACATGGATGCTGTTACACCTTGGAGTTTAGAGATCTGAGTTAAGGAAATAAATTTGAGAGTTGTAAGTTAAAGGGGCAGTATTTTAAATACAATAATGAAGATAATGTTGGAAAAAATAATTAAAGCTATAGATGTCATTTATCATAGGTTTACTAGATTGTCATGCACTATGCTCAAGCTCTATGGATCGGTTAATTTAAGAGGTGGGACAGATAGGAGATATTTAGTATCAGGGACCAGAAGCCCAGTGGTCTCTATTCCTTGATCGGCTTTTTTAGGGAATGCTGTCTGTGACTGACGCAGTGGCAAGTGACACAGTTCTCTCTCCACCTCTAAGAGGGGTTGAGACGATTGCAAGGCTCCATCCAGAGATCCGCTTTCAAGCTTCAAACTGGGGCCCGCCCCACGCGCTTGCGCACAAAGGCCGGGTCGCAGGGGGTGGGGCCTGATTGAATACAAAGGGGCCTAAGTAAGCTACCCAAGGCGTTGCCAGGTAAAGGAAGCGTTGCCAAGGCCGTGACAGTTGGCCTCTGGCTGGCCCAGCCCAGGCCACGGATCTCGAGTGGAGAGCACGAGCACCGCTGGGCTCGCTTGCAAGCTCCTGGGCGGGGCGCCCCGGCCTCTCAAGGATGGCTGAGCGAGGGTTACCCCTGCGAGCAGGACCCAAGGGTGAGAGGCCCCATTGCGGAGGGATGGGTGCGCCCTCTCCGAAGCCATCCAGGGTCCACCCCTTCTTCTTCAGGGTACCTGAGATTTGTCCGCCTCCCTTCTCTATTTTCTCGTTTCCTCTTTTTATGGGTCTTTAATTTCAACTCTCGGTGGTTTCCAGGCGGCCCCATGCCCCCTTTGTCTTTAAGGGTCGCGATTCTGGAGCTCCTTTCTGAGTTCCTCCTGCGGGGCGACCACTTGATTCCCAATGTTGAGGACACTTTCTCCATCCCAGACTTCTCTAGGCAGATTTTGCCTCACAGACGTGATTGCTGATTTCTGGCAGGAAAAAAAAAAAAGTTTGAGGGACCAGAGAAGTCACATTAGTCACCTTGCAGGGTCCCCGAGAGGAGGGGCTTTATGCTGCAGAGGTACACAGCACACCTGGACCATGGACCACCAAGGCTTGGATTCTGGGAACCAGTTTTGTTGTTCAACTGAACACCAACAACTTTGGGAACTGTGAGAAATTTAGAGGTTATCAAGTGACTTGCTAGTTAAAGGGCCCTTCTGACAAATCCTGCCTTGCCTAGGAACAGAAAAAAATAAAATGGACAAAAAAATGGGAGATTAGCCTTACTGATGACTCTTGGAGTTTGAAAACTAAAAGCACTTTTAAAAGCAAGAAGAAGGTGACATGTTTGCACAGAAAGGAGTTTGACAGTATATCAAATGCTTTTTCTGTTAGATCTGAGCCTCAGATTGTCAGGGAATTAATATCAGTTGGATTTTTCAATACCCATGTAATTCCTAATACTGTTTAATAAAATCTGATCTTTGCATAGTAGGGAGGCATTGCCATTTCCTATGTCTCCAGATATAACTTAGTATTACAGAGGTAAAAAGTATTTCATATCAGTTATTTTTTTGCTACAGCTGTCATTAAATCTTACAAAGTGCTAAAGGTTACCAGCAGAATTAGTGCAGTCACTGAATTTCTGAGAATCACTGAAATCTTTAAGGAATTTTAAGTTGATTTTTTCCCCATTTTTAGTTTCATTCTGTTTTTAGTAAATAGAAAGCTGTAAGAAGGTTTCACAGGTAGCACAGTGGTAAAGACTCCACTTGGCTTTAACATAAAGCATTCATTCACTGTTATAACTGAAATTCAAATTCACTTACAGGATCTACTTTATTAGGTCTGATTTAATGTATTTCAGCTAATAGAACCATACTGAAATAGAAAAATGAATTCAAGAAATCACGATGAAAATTCTGGGCACTACTTTCATAAATGACTATAATATATACTGATATATAATAATTATAATATTTAAATGTAATATACATATATAATATGTACTATAAAATATTATTGTTCACTGTTCAGTCACTAAGTCATGTCTGACTCTTTACGCCCTGTGGTTTGCAGCACACTAGGCTTCTCTGTCCTTCTCTATCTCCCGGAGTTTTCTCAAACTCATGTCCATTGAATCGGTGATGACATCCAACCATTTCATCCTCTGTTGCCCCCTTCTCTACCTGCCTTCAATCTTTCCCAGCATCAGGGTCTTTTCCAAAGAGTCAGCTCTTTACATCAGGCAGCCAAAGTATTGGAGCTTCAGCTTCAGTCCTTCCAATGAGTATTCAGGGTTGATTTCCTTTAGGATTGATTGACTGGTTTGATCTCCTTGCTGTCCAAGGGGCTCTCAAGAGTCTTCTCCAGCACCACAGTTTGAAAGCATTAATTCTTGGGCATTCAACTTTCTTTATGGTCCAACTCTCACATGCACACATGACTAATGGAAGAACCATACATAACTTTGACTATATGGACCTTTGTGATGCCTCTGCTTTTTAATACGCTGTTTAGGTGTGTTATAGCTTTTCTTCCAAGAAGCAAGCAACTTTTAACTTCAGGCTGCAGTGATTTTGGAGCCCACTAAAATAAAATCTGCCACTGTTTCCATTTTTCACTATCTATTTGCCATGAAGTAATGGGACTGGATGCCATGATCTTGGTTTTTTGAATGTTGAACACAATAAATATTAAGTGAATGATATTTTGGGGTAATAAGAAGTAGCTGAGAAAACAAGTTCAAGATTATATCTTTGAAAAATTGGCTATACAAATTTGATGACTATACAGTTACTTAAACTAGAGTTGAAAATATAATTTCAGAAACTAAGTTGTTTTATTTAAAAATTTTTAATATAAAATTATTTATTTTAATTGGAGGATAATTACTTTACAATATTGTATTGGTTTTGCCATACTTTAACATGAATCCACCATAGGTGTACATGTGTTCCCCATCCTGAACCCCCTCTCACCTCCTTCCCCATCCCATCCCTCAGGGTCATCCCAGTGCACCAGCCCCGAGCACCCTGTATCATGCATCGAACCTGGACTGGCAATCCATTTCACGTAGGATAATATACATGTTTCAATGCCATTCTCCCAAACCATCCCACCCTCTCCCTCTCCCACAAAGTCCAAAAGACTGTTCTATACATCTGTGTCTCTTTTGCTGTCTCACATACAG
>SJYW01036042.1:576243-586482 GCA_006410735.1 Raphicerus campestris | reverse complement strand
GACCTCTATTCACTGCTTTCTGCTTTTATACAGAGGTCCCTCCCATGTGCAAATATCCACTCAGGTCACAGGGTTGAAACAGCACCAGCTCCCTTAAATTCAGGTTCCTCCTCAGGCTTGAAGAGAATCCCAGGAGTGGTGACTCTCAGCTGCTCGAAGATGAACCCACTGTGGACCCTCCTCTTTGTGCTGTCAGCCCCCAGAGGTGAGTGTCTCTGGATCAGACATGGGCACGTGGGGAAGCTGCATCTGAGCCCAGGGGTCACCGTGCTTCTCTCTGTCCTCAGGGGTCCTGTCCCAGGTGCAGCTGCAGGAGTCCGGACCCAGCCTGGTGAAGCCCTCACAGACCCTCTCCCTCACCTGCACGGTCTCTGGATTCTCATTAAGCGACTATAGTGTAGACTGGGTCCGCCAGGCTCCAGGAAAGGCGCCAGAGTGGGTTGGTGGTATAAGCAGGGATGGAAGCACAGGCTACAACCCAGCCCTGAAATCCCGGCTCAGCATCACCAGGGACACCTCCAGGAGCCAAGTCTCTCTGTCCCTCAGCAGCGTGACAACTGAGGACACGGCCACGTACTACTGTGCAAGAGACACAGTGAGGGGAAGTCAGTGTGAGCCCAGACAAAAACCTCCCTGCATAGGGGCCCGTGCCCACCAGGGGGCGCGCAGGACTCAGTACAGAGCTGAGCCCGGAGCAGGTGAGGAAGAGGCGCTGGATGGACGGGGGCCTGGGGGCATTGTCCTCAGAGATTCTTTCTTCCTCCTGCCCAGGAGCTGCACCTCAGACCCTCTTCTGTGTCCTGATGTTTCATTGTTGTGGTTTATGTCACTCTCAGACAACTGTGTGTGTATATATTTTAATTTTTCCTTGAAGCAAGGATAGCTTTACGCAAACACACACACACACACACACACACACACACACACACACACAGTACTCAGCTAAGATTCTTTCTGCGTCATTCCTCTTCTGTCTAAGGAACTCAGTAAAACACTTAACTCTCATGTTAATTTCAAAACGGTTAACTATCCTGAAAAGAAACATGAGATATGTAAACATTTTAAATCTTTGTTTTGTTTTGTAAACGAGGAAGGAAGAGACTCAGCCTCCTTGTTTCTTTCACACTGCACACTTAGAATCTGGAGCAAGCAGTGTCAAAGGCTCTAGTGTCAGAGGTCCCCAGGGCTGCATATGCAAAGATTCTCGTCATTCACAGATTCTGTCCTGCAAATTCACCTACACGCTNGGAAGGGCATCATGTGTGCAAGGGCTCCGTGGCAGGGGGTGTGCTGGGTGTCTGTGGGGAGCGCAGGAGCCGTGGGAAGCCCCAGGAAGGCTCTGGGCAGTGGGGGAGATGTGGACAGAGCTCTGAGGCTCCTTGGGGCTCCTGTGGACAGAGGAGCGGAGGCCCTGATGGCTGCTGGGGACCCTTGAAGGAGGTGGGCAGCCTGGGCCAGGCCTGCTGGCCTGGCAGTGGGCGCTGACAGCAGGGAAGCAGGGGTTTCGGGGACCCTCGGGGGTGGGATTCAAAGCCTGGGGTCGGCCCCATGGGGGTGGGGTTTAGAAGGGTGGATGATGGCGTCTTCTTTCCTGCCCGTCATTTCTGGTGGGAGTGAGGTGTTAGGAGGCAGCAGCTAGGGTGGGGGAGCTCTGGGCAGGGGCAGCCACGGAGGTGAGGGGGTCCTGGGCAGGACGGGCGTGGGGAGCGGGGAGCGCTGCCCGTGCCGGCGGTCTTCGTGGGGTGGGGGAGGGTAGAGGGTGGTCCTGGGCTGCTCAGTGATGCCACCCTGTCACTCACCGCATCCCTTGCCTGGGGCACAGGGCCAGACGGTGGTGGGGAGGGGGCAGCAAGCAGTGCTGAGGCTGNTTTAGATGTGTATAAGAGACAGGTCCTGGGCTGCTCAGTGATGCCACCCTGTCACTCACCGCATCCCTTGCCTGGGGCACAGGGCCAGACGGTGGTGGGGAGGGGGCAGCAAGCAGTGCTGAGGCTGCCTCAGGCCATCCCTGGGCCTCAGTTTCCCCATCTGTGAAGTGGGGCCGCTTTTCCTGGACCTTCACTGTGGGCTGCCCTGGTAGCTCAGCTGGTAAAGAATCCACGTGCAATGTGGGAGACCTGGCTTCCACGTGCGATGTTGGGAAGATCTCCTGAAGAAGGGAATGGCTACTCGTTCCAGTATTCTGGCCTGGAGACTTCCATGGACTGTCTAGTCCACCGGCTCACAAAGAGTCGGACACGACTGAGCGACGTTCCCGTTCGCTGTGAGCGCGCCGTGTCCCGCAGGCAGCTCCAGTGCTTGGGCCACCCAGGCCGCCCCTGTGGCCTGGTGACTAGGCATCGACCCTCCCAGCAGGCTTGGAGGACCCTACGCTCCCACGTGACCCCCTCTGGCCCCAGCCCACCTGGGGACCTCAGGCTGAGGCCACTCAGCCGCCCGCCCTCTGCCCGCTGCCCCGTGCGGGTCACTGTGTCTCCTCTGCAGCCTGAACTGGTCTGGCGGCCAGTGGGCTGCAGGAGCTGGGAGTCCAGGCCCCTGAGCCTGAAAGGGGCAGTGTCCCCGCTCAAGGGGTTGTCTCGGGGTCTGGGCTGGTTGGGGTGGGCGGAGGAGCCTGACCCGCCCTCCCCGCGTCCACAGCGCTCCTTCACCCTCATCGTGGAGGCCTGGGACTGGGACAACGATACCACCCCGGATGGTGAGTCAGCCCCTGAGGGTCCTGGGCGGCTGCCTGCAGGACCTCCCTCCTCACGGGGACGCGCGTAGCCAGGCTCCTGGGCCTCTGCCTGCTGGGGCAGAAGGCACACGGTGGGCAGGGAGCCGCTCTGCCCCCAGGCCTCTGTGCGGTCGCCGCTTGCCCTGGCCGCCAGGATGCTCTGCTGCGCTGGGGACTTCCTTACGCTGCTCTTGCTTCGCCTGTGTTCTGACGGGGGGCCTGGTCTTCCACGAGGGCCCGCACCTTGGCCGTCCCTGGCGTTCCTGTGACCTTCTGCTGATACCCAGACCCAAGGCTGGTCTTCTAGGGCCCGGCCGTGGCTCAGTGCGGTGGGTCACCGCCGAGAGCTCTCTCTGGCTGTGTGGGCCCCTCTCTGCCCTGGTGAAGGGCTCACTGGGCCTCCCTGGAGGCCTAGCTGCTGGCTGGCCTGCCTTGCATGGAGTCCACAGGGCCTGTGGCGGTGGGCAGAGGTTCCCTGCAGACAGGTAGGGAGCAGCCAGTACCAACAGCCCAGGGCCTGTGGGCAGGGGAGGGCTTGCCATGAGGTCAGTGGGCAGGGTCAGCTCGAGGTCAGTGGGCAGGGTCAGCTCGTGGAGGCTGTGTGGCCCCTGAGAGGACACCGGCTTCTCTGAGGTGGGTTGCAGGGCCAGGGTGGAGACAGGTGGGGAGCTTTGTGTCACAGTCTGGGTGCTGGGACCAGGGGCGGCCTGTGGGGTGGGCGGGGTTCTGCTCTCTCCGAAGGTCGAGGCCCGGGGCCCGCTGACCGGGTGGCCGCGGGGCGGAGAGGCCGTCGTGAGGACGGGCCGGAGCGCGGTTTGGACGCGCTGCGTCTGGGCAGCGTCAGGTGGGCAGCTGGATGCTGGGTTAGACCGAGCTGGGTCCCAGCGGTGGAGATGCTGTGGAAAAGCAGAGGGTCGGGCGGGGAGCCGTGGTCAGTGGAGCTGGGTGGGCGCGGGCCCGGGCTGGCCAGTGCGGCAGGTTCCCTAGAGGAGAGCGAGGCCCTTGGGAGGAGCTTGGCTGTTCCTGCGGCTGCGGGGTGAGGGTCCTTAGCCTTTTATTGCACCATCTCCTAAACCAGTGCACGTGTGTAGGGAGATCCCGTGACCGTGGTTGCCAGCTCCGGCCACGCAGCAGCTTGGCCTGGAGGGAGGCCCAGCCCTCAGGTTGCCGGGTCCGTGGTCTCGGGCCCAGGGAGGCTCGTCTAGAGGCACGGCAGCAGTGAGTGCTGCGGCTCCTGCGGGGACAGGGGCGGCCGTGGCTGCAGCAGTGAGAAGCGTGCAGAGCCCGGGGCAGGGCGGGGCTGTGAGGGGCAGGACGGGCTGGCTGCAGGGCGCAGGCGGGAGGCCCCCATCCCTGTGCTTCCTGCGGGGCTGGCCGGCTCCTCGGGCCCTGTGCCTCTGGGGGGCGGCGGCCATGCCGGCTGACTGCCGCTCCCCCTCCAAGAGGAGCTGCTGATTGATCGGGTGTCACACGCGGGCATGATCAACCCCGAGGACCGCTGGAAGAGCCTGCACTTCAGCGGCCACGTGGCGCACCTGGAGCTGAAGATCCGCGTGCGCTGTGACGAGAACTACTACAGTGCCACCTGCAACAAGTTCTGCCGGCCCCGCAACGACTTCTTCGGGCACTACAGCTGCGACCAGTACGGCAACAAGGCCTGCATGGACGGCTGGATGGGCAAGGAGTGCAAGGAGGGTGAGCGGGGCGGGGCGCGGGGCATCGTGGAGGGCGCGGGCCCGAGGGGGGTGCGGGCCCGGGAGGGCTGTGTGGGTGTCGTGGACGCGGGGGCTGCCCCCAGAGCCTGCGTCCCGGCCGCGGGGCTGCATGTGGCCACTGCAGGGGTGTCTTTGCGCTCTGTTTGCAGCTGTGTGTAAGCAAGGATGCAACCTGCTCCACGGGGGGTGCTCCGTGCCCGGGGAGTGCAGGTGAGTGCCCGGCGCCAGCTCCTCTTTGCCTCCTGAGTGTGTACACACTCCCGCAGAGTTGGCTGCACACGGGCGACGTGAGTGGGACGGGCCCTGCTCGCGTGCCGCTCACGCTTGGTGCAGGCCACCCTTGGAGCCCAAGTGTGCCCCGGGGCTCGGGCCAGCATTGGTGGGCAGGGCCACTTCGCATACCGCGCATGTCGGGTGGTCTGGTCTGGGCGGAGAGCCACCCTGGGGCAGGTGTGCTCCGCCCAGGCAGAGCAGGGTGGTGCTCGCAGGCGGGGGACGGGAGAGGCCTGGGGCCCCCGCAGGGATGGGCCAGAGGGCAGAGGCTGCTGTCCGGTGTAGGTGGGGGTGTGTGGGGCGCCCCCGCGGGTGTCCTGGGGTAGGAGAGTGGGGCTCGAGAGCCCCGAGCCTGCCTTCGGTACCCTGAGCCACTGGCACGGGCGGCCCTAGGCGCAGCGGGCGGGAGGGAGTAGCTGCCATCACGGGAGTGCTGCCCTCCTGCCCGGGTTTGTGGGAGGAGGCCTGGCTAGAGATGCACGTGGGCCCTGTGCGTACAGGCAGGGCAGGCGGGTCAGAGGGAGCCGGTCTGGGCTCCTCCTGCTGCAAGTGGACAGCAAGGAGCTGGCAGGGGCAGCAGGTCCCGGACAGGTTAGCAGGGGTTCAGAGGGAACCAGAGAGCCAGGAGTCTGGACAGCGGACCTTGGTTGACGGAGCAGTGAAGTCGCCGCTGGCTTACGCGGGGTCAGGGGGTGGGCAGGGAGGAGCGGGGGCCAGAAGGGGTTGGGGGTGCCGAGGGGCCCTCTACAGGGCGGGAGCCAGGTGGGTGCCGGTGCTCGCCGATTGCCTAGGAGCTGGCCCCGGGGACCAGGCGGACGCCCTCGGGGGTGAAGCCCTTCTGGGGGGCTGCCAATTGACAGAGGAGCAGNGGCCCTCTACAGGGCGGGAGCCAGGTGGGTGCCGGTGCTCGCCGATTGCCTAGGAGCTGGCCCCGGGGACCAGGCGGACACCCTCGGGGGTGAAGCCCTTCT
Source organism: Raphicerus campestris (assembly GCA_006410735.1). Lineage (NCBI taxonomy): Eukaryota > Metazoa > Chordata > Mammalia > Artiodactyla > Bovidae > Raphicerus > Raphicerus campestris. Next base: position 580,810 of record SJYW01036042.1, on the reverse strand, counting down.
GGGGGGCTGCCAATTGACAGAGGAGCAGGGGCTGCGAGAATCTCTTTTCCACTTTGGGTCTGACTCGTCAGGATCCCCTCTGCTGCGTTTTTCCGATAAGGATGCTGGGCAGAGAAGTTTGGTAACTGCCCTGCTGACTCTGGCTGGGAGGGCAGTGTTTGGAAGCCAGGATGGGGGCACCCTCTGTTCGTCCTGCGGTGGCTGTGGCCTGGGAAGGGGTAAGTGGAGCGAATCCTCCAGTCCCAGGCAGGGAAGAGGGCAGGTTGCCTGGGGACCCGGCGTCGGGGGACCTGTGTCTAGGGCTTCACCCACTCCGTCTGCCGGGTTTGAGCTGAGTTGAGTGGCAGTCTCAGAGCAGCAGGGCTGAGAGGTGCCCGGGGGCCTCGCCAACGGTGGGCTCCCGTCTTGAGGGGCAGGCGCCCCAGGAGCACCCTGTGTGTGGGAGACGGGGTGCAGGGCTGCTATCTGCCTGGGGCAGGCCTCTTCTGCAGCCCTGCCCTCTGACCTGGGCGTGAGCCCCAGAGTCCGGCAGACCCGTCCCTGCTTGGTTGTGAGCACGGCAGGGCTGGGGCCCGGTCCAACCCTAGGCACCGAGCTCTTGGGGCCGAGCCGCTGGCCCTGGGTGGCCAGTGACCGGGGCAGGCAGGGGTGAGGCTGGTGCTTCACTGCCCACGTGGGCCTGTGGGAAGGTGGTGGGGGGCACAGGGCTCCCCGGACAGGGCCCTAGGTGAGCCCCGCTCGCCTCCCTCTGGCCCCGTGGGTGAGGCCCAGCTGCTGCTGGTGGCCCTGGGCTCAGGTTTCAGGCCAACCCCCACCGGATGCCGCGGAGATGGCCGTGCCTTCCTGCCGCCTCCTCCCCGAGCTGCTGGAGCCATAGGCCAGGAAAGCCGGGGCTGTGGGGCCCTGGAGAGTTGGCCCCACCCAGGGCTGAGAGCACGCCCAGGGGACTCTTCTCACCTGGAGGGGCCCCGGGGTGGGTGTGTGGGGCCCGGGCTGGCGCCCCGGCTCCGCGCGTGCGTCTGGCCAGCCGAGCCTCTCTCGGCAGCCTTGGTTCCCTGGCCTGCACCACCAGCATCCCTTCTGGGTGCCAGGGGGTCGAGGGCAGCCCAGGAAGGGCCGTGCCTCTTCCCTTTTACAAAAATAAATCCACGTGACGGGTGGTGGTGTGGACGTCACCCCATCCTACAGGACCCTTGAGTGCTAGGGGGTTCCCCTTGGGGGTCCCGTCCAGGTGGGCCCCGGGGCACTGAGCACAGGGCGCTGGCCCCTCTCGCTGGGGCTCTGGGCTCTCAAAGGGGCGGTGCTGATGGCTGGGGTGTCCCTCTGCGCCTCCTCCTGAAGGACTTCCCGGAGAGGATGCTGGCCCATAGCACGGGTAGGGCTGACTCCTGGGTCACGGCCTGAGAGCCCGGAGGTCTCTCGAGGCCAGGGAGCGGGTGATTCCTTCTGGGTCAGGAAGTGCCCTGGATCTGGCCTCTCACAGGGCTGGCCTGGGACAGCCCGCGGGCCTCAGCGTCCCCGTCTGTGAGACGCGCCCCTGCTGAGGCCTCGTGGAGAGAGTGACCGCCTTTGAGTCACAGGCGAGCTCGCAGGCTGTGCCCAGGGTTCCTGGCAGCAGGCCTGTGTCCGCTGGCCTGCTGGCCCTGGCAGCACCTGGCCCACTCATTCCCGGGGTCCCAGCAGAGCCTTCCTTGCCTGGCGCCTTCTCTGGGGGCCCCGCTCCGGCTGTGTCCCAAAATAGCTCCGGGAGGAGTGACTGGACAGCTGCGGCCGACCGTGCGCGGCCAGCGGCCGGGACTGCCCGTGATGTGCGGGTGGGGCCCCTCCGCTTCAAAGGCTGTGGCCGCTGGCCCGGGCCCCGAGGTGCTGCGCCGTGCCCCCACGCCACCCTGGGCGTGGCCCACGGCCTGCGCTCTCTCATGGCGCTGCGCCGTGCAACCACGCCACCCTGGGCGCGGCCCCGCGTGGCCTGCTCTCTCTCGCGGCCCCTCGTGGCGCTGTGCCGTGCCCCCATGCCACCCTGGGCGCGGCCTGCGCTCATTCCGGGCCCGGCCCTCTGCCTCCCCAGGTGCAGCTACGGCTGGCAGGGCAGGTTCTGTGACGAGTGCGTCCCATACCCCGGCTGTGTGCACGGCAGCTGCGTGGAGCCCTGGCAGTGCACCTGTGAGACCAACTGGGGCGGGCTGCTGTGCAACAAAGGTGCGCGGGGCGGGGCCTGCCGCGTGGGCGGGCGCGCGGGCTGCGGCCGGCCCCCTGAGCGCCCTGTCCGCCCCCAGACTTGAACTACTGCGGCAGCCACCACCCCTGCACCAACGGGGGCACGTGCATCAACGCGGAGCCAGACCAGTACCGCTGCGCCTGCCCAGACGGCTACTCGGGCAAGAACTGTGAGCGGGGTACGTCGGGGCGGCCATGGCTGGACCCCCTCCTCTGGCCGGAGTGAACTGGGGGCCGGAGCGGGGAGCCGTTGTGGAAGGTGGGGGCCTGGCCGCCACACCCACCTCTGGTTCCCCACGCAGCCGAGCATGCCTGCGCCTCCAACCCATGTGCCAATGGGGGCTCCTGCCACGAGGTGCCCTCAGGCTTCGAGTGCCACTGCCCATCGGGCTGGAGCGGGCCCACCTGTGCGCTGGGTGAGAGCCTGCTCCAGGGCTTCTGGGGGCCCCAGACTGCATCCCGGGGCTCTGGAGGGTGGGGGCGAGGCGGCCTATCCCTGTGGGGCTGGGGTTGGGGAGGAGCGAGGGGAAGACCTGGGTGCTCACACTCCTTCCTAAGGGCCAGCTGCCCCCTCCTCCACCCTGCGATCACCCCTGCTCTTCCCCCTGGACTCTCCACAGACATCGACGAGTGTGCCTCCAACCCGTGTGCGGCGGGGGGCACGTGCGTGGACCAGGTGGATGGCTTTGAGTGCGTGTGTCCGGAGCAGTGGGTGGGGGCCACCTGCCAGCTGGGTAAGGGTCCCCGCGAGTCGGGGCGCGTGTGCATGGCTGCACTGTGCTTGTGGCGGCTGCTGTGTGTGCTGCTGGGGCTGCGGGCCCATCGCCCCCCTTGTCTCGTCCGCAGACGCCAATGAGTGTGAAGGGAAGCCGTGCCTCAATGCTTTTTCTTGCAAAAACCTGATTGGCGGCTATTACTGTGACTGCCTCCCGGGCTGGAAGGGCGCCAACTGCCACATCAGTCAGTATGGGTGGGCGGGCCACAGGGGGCAGGGCTGGGGGCGGGGAGGGCCCGCTGTGACCTGCGCCTCTGCCCGCAGACGTCAACGACTGCCGGGGCCAGTGTCAGCACGGCGGCACCTGCAAGGTGAGGGCCTGCACACTGTGGGGCGGCAGGCATCGGGCTGCAGGCGCCTGAGGGCGGCTACGGAGGGCTCACCCCGCGCCCTGCCCTCCCCCAGGACCTGGTGAACGGCTACCGGTGCGTGTGTGCACGAGGCTTTGGGGGCCGGCACTGCGAGCACCAGCTGGATGAGTGTGCCAGCAGCCCCTGCCGCAGCGGCCTCTGCGAGGACCTGGTCGACGGCTTCCGCTGCCACTGCCCGCAGGGCTTCTCAGGGCCACTCTGCGAGGTGAGGCCCAGCTGCCTGCCCCTCGGGCCCAGCGGCCGCCACGGGTGGCCCATCGAGTGGCCAGGAGGGGCCACAGTGGGGGTTGGCCCAGCAGCGTGTCCCAGGCTCAATACTAGATGGAGCCCCTGGCCCCAGAGTGCTGGCTGGGCAGGTCTGGGGGAGAGGCGTAGAGGCCTGGCTTGTCAGGACCAGCCCCTCCTGGTGGGGTGGCCTGGAGGCCTGGCAGGTCCACTGGCTGCCCTGCGCCTTGGCTGATTCTCACTGCGGATGCAGGGCAGGTGGCCTTGATGGGGTGGAATCTGCGGGCCCCTGAAAGAGGGGCCTTGGGGTGGGCTGGCGGTGTCACTCTCGGGTCTGACAAGGAGAGGCTCACACTTCCGCGCCCGCTGACCTGCTTTGTCTTTACCCGGGAGAGGAGTGAGCTGCGGGGTATGAGCACCAGATCCTGTCTTCTGCCCTGGAGCCTGGGGTGGTTCTTCAGAAGGACCCACAGCTGGGGCTCTCGGCAGCGTTGGAGGCTGGAGGGGTGGCCGGGAGCCGGCCTTCCTGCCAATGGGAGGGGCGAAGGCCTGATGCTGCCCTGGGAGGCCTCGGAAAAGGGCTGCACCGGGGCGGGGCCTGGCCCACCCAGGTGTTTCCTTCCAGCCAAGGGTCAGGACGGCTGAGCTGGGCCATCCTCCAGGCTCAGCTGCAGAGGCCTGGCTGTCTAGTCTGAGTGGGGCCTGGGTCACAGGGACCGGTCAGTCGTAGGGGCTGCGCGTAGGGACATGAGCCCTGGCCCGTCATCTGGTGCCAGCAGCACCCTCACGGCTGCCCCCAACCCACAGGTGGACATCGACTTCTGCGAGCCAAGCCCCTGCCAGAACGGGGCCCGGTGCTACAACCTGGAGGGGGACTACTACTGTGCCTGCCCGGACGACATGGGCGGCAAGAATTGCTCTGAGCCCCGGGCGCCCTGTCCTGGCGGGGCCTGCAAGGGTGGGTACGGTGGGCGGGGCC
>SJYW01036042.1:561851-575301 GCA_006410735.1 Raphicerus campestris | reverse complement strand
GTGCATTGTGGGCGGGGCCTGCAGAGATGAGTGCGTTGTGGGTGGGGCCTGCAAGGGTGGGTGCGGTGGGCGGGGCCTGCAGGCATGTATGCAGCAGGGGCGGTGCCTAAAGGATAGGTGCAGTGTGGGCTGGGCTCAAAGGAGTGCGGTTGCGGCGAGAGGTGGCCATGTCCTGCAGACGTAAGCCTGACCCCTTTTGTCTCTGTGGCAGTGGTCGATGGCTGCGGGTTTGAGGCAGGGATCAGGGTGGCTGGAATGGGCCCTTCTGGCGTGTGCGGCCCCCACGGACACTGCATCAGCCAGCCCGGGGGCAACTTCTCCTGCGTCTGCGACAGCGGCTTCACGGGCACCTACTGCCACGAGAGTGAGTGGCCGTGGCCCAGGGCCGAGAGGGGGCCGGGCCGCCCGGGGCCCCAGCTCACGCTCGCCTCCCACAGACATTGATGACTGCCTGGGCCAGCCGTGCCGTAACGGGGGCACCTGCATCGACGAGGTGGACTCCTTCCGCTGCTTCTGCCCCAGCGGCTGGGAGGGCGAGCTCTGTGACACGAGTGAGTGGGCCACGCTGCCCCGCCCTTGGCTGTAGGGCCTGTGCCTCCTGGTGCTGAGCGTGCCACTCCCCACGCCCGAGCCACACCGCGCTGCACCCCGCCCACGCCCGCCTGGCTCCACATGTTGAGCCGCTGACTGGGACGTGGCATGTAGGGGGTGGGCAGACGGGTACACACGCTCCCTCCCCGCCTCTCTGTCGCTCCCTGGCCCACCCCAGTGCCTCCTCCTCCGGGCAGCCCTCCCTGAACGCCGGGGACCCCCTGCTGACCGGCGTCCATCGCCTCCAGATCCCAACGACTGCCTCCCCGATCCCTGCCACAGCCGCGGTCGCTGCTTCGACCTGGTCAACGATTTCTACTGCGTGTGCGACGACGGCTGGAAGGGCAAGACCTGCCACTCGCGTGAGTGCCCGCCAGGCCCTGCCACTCTGGGGGCTGCACTAGGGACTGCAGTGCCTGCCGGGGCGCCGCCCTCTACTCCAGGCGCCCTCTGAGTGGCCGTATGCCCGCAGGGGAGTTCCAGTGTGACGCCTACACCTGCAGCAACGGTGGCACGTGCTACGACAGCGGGGACACCTTCCGCTGCGCCTGCCCCCCGGGCTGGAAGGGCAGCACGTGCACTGTTGGTGAGGAGCCGGGCGAGCCTGTGCCCGCCTGCGTTGAGGCCTGGGCTGGGGGCCCCGGGTCTGCCTGGCTTAGCTGATAGCCCTTCCTTCTCTTTCTGCTCTCCTCCTCTGACTCTTTTTTAGCCAAGAACAGCAGCTGCCTTCCCAACCCCTGCGTGAACGGGGGCACCTGTGTGGGCAGTGGGGACTCCTTCTCCTGCATCTGCCGGGACGGCTGGGAGGGCCGCACCTGCACGCACAGTGAGCACCGGGGGCTGGCGTGGGCGTGGGCTGGCGTGGGCGTGGGCGTGGGCGGGCGTGGGCGTGGGCTGGCGTGGGCGTGGGCTGGTGTGGGCCCACCCTGTCCCCTGCTTCCTGGTCCTGCCCCCCCACCCTGACTCTGCTCCATCGACCCACTCCTTGCACTTGGCCACGGAAGCCTGGTTGAATCCCTCTAGCTCCCCCGAGCTTTCCCCTGCCAGTGCTGGCCCTTGCTCGTCTCCCGCCAGCCGCTGTCCTGCTCAGACAGCCTACCTTCTGCGCGGGCCTCCAGGACGGGCTGTCCTCCCAGAGCCGCCCTGGCCCCACAGGCTCCAGCCTGGGCGTGGCGGGCTGGTGTAGACAGCGCAGTGTCCGCCTGCCCTCCCTGCGCACCTGGGGCACCCCCAACCCGGCTTGGACGGGTGCCCGGGTGGGGAGTGCCGGGCTCACCATCCTCTCTCTCCTCAAATGCAGATACCAATGACTGCAACCCCCTGCCCTGGTGAGTGGTGGCGCTGGGCTGGCCTGCCCTGGGCCCCCCGACCCCAGCTGACGGGCTAGCCTTCCCCCGGGCCCCCTGACCCTTGCCCTCCTCTCTGCAGCTACAATGGTGGCGTCTGCGTGGACGGCGTCAACTGGTTCCGCTGCGAGTGTGCGCCTGGCTTTGCGGGTCCCGACTGCCGCATCAGTGAGGGGCTGGGGTCACCACCCTGGGTGGGCGGGGTTGCGGGGTCCCCGCTCTGGGAGCTATCAGGGTCGCTTGCGTCCGCGGACCTCAGGGTGCAGTGTGGCCACAGCCGCCTCCCCCCTCAGGCTGAGCCTCGGTTCTGCTGTTTGCTTCCTGCCAGCAGTGGCCGGGGGTCACCCCACCAGGGGCAGACCCAGGTTGGGTTGGCCGTTGACTCCTAGAGGCAGGCGGCGACAGGGCCGGCGGTCTCAGGCCCAGCTCAAAGGCCTCATGGGCCCCCCCGAGACCCAGGCTGGCCGGGGCTGCTCTTCCCGTGCGGGCCCTGCTGCCCAAGCAGCCGCCTCGCTGACGCTACGCCCGGCCCCTCTCCCACAGACATCGACGAGTGCCAGTCCTCACCCTGTGCCTACGGGGCCACGTGCGTGGACGAAATCAATGGCTACCGCTGCAGCTGCCCACCCGGCCGATCCGGCCTGCGGTGCCAGGAGGGTAGGTGGGGGACACCTGGTGGGTCGGCTGGTGGGTCTGGGGGAGCCTGCCCTCCATGGTGCCCCACCTCTCCCGCCCACAGTGATCGTGTTTGGGAGGTCCTGCTGGTCGCAGGGCGTGCCCTTCCCTCACGGGAGCTCGTGGATGGAGGACTGCAACAGCTGCCGCTGCCTGGATGGCCACCGGGATTGCAGCAAGGTGTGGGGTCGTCCGCCAGCCCTGTGCGCCCCCACCGCCCTGCCGGGTCTGATGCCTCTGCGCCCCAGGCCTGCGGTCCCCGTCATTCACCCCTGACCCTGTTGCTGACCCCGGGAGGGTGCGGGGGGAGGGGGACGGGCAAGCCTGGCCCCGGAAGACGTGGGCCGCCCTGCTCTGCTGGGCTCCTTCACCGTGGGGGCCTGGGGGGTAGGGGGCGCTCTACCCATGGACTCATGACCAGCGGTGTGTTTCTCCCCGCGTGATGCCATCCGGGTCTGTCTGCGGGTCCCGTCCGTGTGCCCCCAGGTGTGGTGTGGCCAGAAGCCCTGCCTGCTGGCTGGCCGGCCGGATGCCCTGAGCACCCAGTGCCCTCCAGGGCAGCAGTGCCTGGAGAAGGCCCCGGGCCAATGCCTGCAGCCACCCTGCGCGGCCTGGGGGGTGTGTAGCGCTGAGGATGCTGTGCTGCCCAGCACCCCATGCCAGCCGCGCTCCGGCCACCTGGACAACAACTGTGCCCGCCTCACCCTGCGCTTCAACCGCGATCAGGTGCCCCAGGTGAGCTGCCGCCCCCTGGACGCCGCTGGTGAGCAGAGCCCTGACTGCTGGCCTTCCTGTGGCCACTCAGACGGCTCGAGACCCCTGCTGGCCGCCCATCCCCGTGCCTGCGTGTGGTCGGATGAGATGGAGCGTTGGGCTTGGGGGCAGCCAGGAGGGGCCAGTCCGGGCTGAGATGCCCAGTCGTTCCCGGGGCCTGGCTGCAGGCGGCCTTCCCGGGAGGCCGGGGCCAGCCCACGGCTCCACGGGCATTCTCTCCCTATCCTCGTCTCTGCCCGTAAGGCCTTCTGCTCTCAGTACCGGCCCAGCCACAGAGGCCGTCTGGGCTCTGGGTGGGGCTGAGGGCTGCCGTAGGCAGCCAGGGCATTTGCTCCCCAGACAGGCTGTCAGGGCGTCCCACTGCACGCTGAGGGGCGGACCCCCGGGGCCGCGGTCGCTGCCCGCTGCTCACGTGCTGCCCGCCTGGCAGGGCACCACCGTGGGCGCTGTGTGCTCTGGCATCCGTGCTCTGCCGGCCACGAGGGCCGCGGCCCGGGACCGCCTGCTTGTCCTGCTCTGCGACCGGCCGCTGTCGGAGGCCAGCGCAGTGGAGGTGGCCTTGGTGAGTGCGGCCGGCAGGCGGCCACCTTTGTTCCACACCCGCTGCCCCCCCTCCACCCCGGTCCCGGGTCCCACTCCAAGTTGGCATCTCGGAGGTCGGGTGAGGCTATGTCATGGGACGCGCATGGGGGGAAGGAGGATGGGCAGGGTGGTTTTTCCGGGTGCCGGTGTTGGCGTGAGAGGGGCTCCTGGTGGAGGNTCAGGGTGGCTGGAATGGGCCCTTCTGGCGTGTGCGGCCCCCACGGACACTGCATCAGCCAGCCCGGGGGCAACTTCTCCTGCGTCTGCGACAGCGGCTTCACGGGCACCTACTGCCACGAGAGTGAGTGGCCGTGGCCCAGGGCCGAGAGGGGGCCGGGCCGCCCGGGGCCCCAGCTCACGCTCGCCTCCCACAGACATTGATGACTGCCTGGGCCAGCCGTGCCGTAACGGGGGCACCTGCATCGACGAGGTGGACTCCTTCCGCTGCTTCTGCCCCAGCGGCTGGGAGGGCGAGCTCTGTGACACGAGTGAGTGGGCCACGCTGCCCCGCCCTTGGCTGTAGGGCCTGTGCCTCCTGGTGCTGAGCGTGCCACTCCCCACGCCCGAGCCACACCGCGCTGCACCCCGCCCACGCCCGCCTGGCTCCACATGTTGAGCCGCTGACTGGGACGTGGCATGTAGGGGGTGGGCAGACGGGTACACACGCTCCCTCCCCGCCTCTCTGTCGCTCCCTGGCCCACCCCAGTGCCTCCTCCTCCGGGCAGCCCTCCCTGAACGCCGGGGACCCCCTGCTGACCGGCGTCCATCGCCTCCAGATCCCAACGACTGCCTCCCCGATCCCTGCCACAGCCGCGGTCGCTGCTTCGACCTGGTCAACGATTTCTACTGCGTGTGCGACGACGGCTGGAAGGGCAAGACCTGCCACTCGCGTGAGTGCCCGCCAGGCCCTGCCACTCTGGGGGCTGCACTAGGGACTGCAGTGCCTGCCGGGGCGCCGCCCTCTACTCCAGGCGCCCTCTGAGTGGCCGTATGCCCGCAGGGGAGTTCCAGTGTGACGCCTACACCTGCAGCAACGGCGGCACGTGCTACGACAGCGGGGACACCTTCCGCTGCGCCTGCCCCCCGGGCTGGAAGGGCAGCACGTGCACTGTTGGTGAGGAGCCGGGCGAGCCTGTGCCCGCCTGCGTTGAGGCCTGGGCTGGGGGCCCCGGGTCTGCCTGGCTTAGCTGATAGCCCTTCCTTCTCTTTCTGCTCTCCTCCTCTGACTCTTTTTTAGCCAAGAACAGCAGCTGCCTTCCCAACCCCTGCGTGAACGGGGGCACCTGTGTGGGCAGTGGGGACTCCTTCTCCTGCATCTGCCGGGACGGCTGGGAGGGCCGCACCTGCACGCACAGTGAGCACCAGGGGCGGCTGTGGGCGTGGGCGTGGGCGTGGGCTGGCGTGGGCGTGGGCGTGGGCTGGCGTGGGCCCACCCTGTCCCCTGCTTCCTGGTCCTGCCCCCCCACCCTGACTCTGCTCCATCGACCCACTCCTTGCACTTGGCCACGGAAGCCTGGTTGAATCCCTCTAGCTCCCCCGAGCTTTCCCCTGCCAGTGCTGGCCCTTGCTCGTCTCCCGCCAGCCGCTGTCCTGCTCAGACAGCCTACCTTCTGCGCGGGCCTCCAGGACGGGCTGTCCTCCCAGAGCCGCCCTGGCCCCACAGGCTCCAGCCTGGGCGTGGCGGGCTGGTGTAGACAGCGCAGTGTCCGCCTGCCCTCCCTGCGCACCTGGGGCACCCCCAACCCGGCTTGGACGGGTGCCCGGGTGGGGAGTGCCGGGCTCACCATCCTCTCTCTCCTCAAATGCAGATACCAATGACTGCAACCCCCTGCCCTGGTGAGTGGTGGCGCTGGGCTGGCCTGCCCTGGGCCCCCCGACCCCAGCTGACGGGCTAGCCTTCCCCCGGGCCCCCTGACCCTTGCCCTCCTCTCTGCAGCTACAATGGTGGCGTCTGCGTGGACGGCGTCAACTGGTTCCGCTGCGAGTGTGCGCCTGGCTTTGCGGGTCCCGACTGCCGCATCAGTGAGGGGCTGGGGTCACCACCCTGGGTGGGCGGGGTTGCGGGGTCCCCGCTCTGGGAGCTATCAGGGTCGCTTGCGTCCGCGGACCTCAGGGTGCAGTGTGGCCACAGCCGCCTCCCCCCTCAGGCTGAGCCTCGGTTCTGCTGTTTGCTTCCTGCCAGCAGTGGCCGGGGGTCACCCCACCAGGGGCAGACCCAGGTTGGGTTGGCCGTTGACTCCTAGAGGCAGGCGGCGACAGGGCCGGCGGTCTCAGGCCCAGCTCAAAGGCCTCATGGGCCCCCCCGAGACCCAGGCTGGCCGGGGCTGCTCTTCCCGTGCGGGCCCTGCTGCCCAAGCAGCCGCCTCGCTGACGCTACGCCTGGCCCCTCTCCCACAGACATCGACGAGTGCCAGTCCTCACCCTGTGCCTACGGGGCCACGTGCGTGGACGAAATCAATGGCTACCGCTGCAGCTGCCCACCCGGCCGATCCGGCCTGCGGTGCCAGGAGGGTAGGTGGGGGACACCGCTGGCAAGGCCACGCCTCGGCTGGTGGGTCTGGGGGAGCCTGCCCTCCATGGTGCCCCACCTCTCCCGCCCACAGTGATCGTGTTTGGGAGGTCCTGCTGGTCGCAGGGCGTGCCCTTCCCTCACGGGAGCTCGTGGATGGAGGACTGCAACAGCTGCCGCTGCCTGGATGGCCACCGGGATTGCAGCAAGGTGTGGGGTCGTCCGCCAGCCCTGTGCGCCCCCACCGCCCTGCCGGGTCTGATGCCTCTGCGCCCCAGGCCTGCGGTCCCCGTCATTCACCCCTGACCCTGTTGCTGACCCCGGGAGGGTGTGGGGGGAGGGGGACGGGCAAGCCTGGCCCCGGAAGACGTGGGCCGCCCTGCTCTGCTGGGCTCCTTCACCGTGGGGGCCTGGGGGGTAGGGGGCGCTCTACCCATGGACTCATGACCAGCGGTGTGTTTCTCCCCGTGTGATGCCATCCGGGTCTGTCTGCGGGTCCCGTCCGTGTGCCCCCAGGTGTGGTGTGGCCAGAAGCCCTGCCTGCTGGCTGGCCGGCCGGATGCCCTGAGCACCCAGTGCCCTCCAGGGCAGCAGTGCCTGGAGAAGGCCCCGGGCCAATGCCTGCAGCCACCCTGCGCGGCCTGGGGGGTGTGTAGTGCTGAGGATGCTGTGCTGCCCAGCACCCCATGCCAGCCGCGCTCCGGCCACCTGGACAACAACTGTGCCCGCCTCACCCTGCGCTTCAACCGCGATCAGGTGCCCCAGGTGAGCTGCCGCCCCCTGGACGCCGCTGGTGAGCAGAGCCCTGACTGCTGGCCTTCCTGTGGCCACTCAGACGGCTCGAGACCCCTGCTGGCCGCCCATCCCCGTGCCTGCGTGTGGTCGGATGAGATGGAGCGTTGGGCTTGGGGGCAGCCAGGAGGAGCCAGTCCGGGCTGAGATGCCCAGTCGTTCCCGGGGCCTGGCTGCAGGCGGCCTTCCCGGGAGGCCGGGGCCAGCCCACGGCTCCACGGGCATTCTCTCCCTATCCTCGTCTCTGCCCGTAAGGCCTTCTGCTCTCAGTACCGGCCCAGCCACAGAGGCCGTCTGGGCTCTGGGTGGGGCTGAGGGCTGCCGTAGGCAGCCAGGGCATTTGCTCCCCAGACAGGCTGTCAGGGCGTCCCACTGCACGCTGAGGGGCGGACCCCCGGGGCCGCGGTCGCTGCCCGCTGCTCACGTGCTGCCCGCCTGGCAGGGCACCACCGTGGGCGCTGTGTGCTCTGGCATCCGTGCTCTGCCGGCCACGAGGGCCGCGGCCCGGGACCGCCTGCTTGTCCTGCTCTGCGACCGGCCGCTGTCGGAGGCCAGCGCAGTGGAGGTGGCCTTGGTGAGTGCGGCCGGCAGGCGGCCACCTTTGTTCCACACCCGCTGCCCCCCCTCCACCCCGGTCCCGGGTCCCACTCCAAGTTGGCATCTCGGAGGTCGGGTGAGGCTATGTCATGGGACGCGCATGGGGGGAAGGAGGATGGGCAGGGTGGTTTCTCCGGGTGCCGGTGTTGGCGTGAGAGGGGCTCCTGGTGGAGGTGAGTGGGGCCAGCATCGGGGCAGCGGCGGGTGTGTGCCCCCCTCAGGACTCCGGGCGTGGCTGGCTGGGGCTGGGACCCACGTGCAGGGCCAAGGTGCAGCAAGGCCTGTGGGAGTGCACACCAGACCACGGCTGCCTTCCGACGGCCTGCCGAGCGTAGGGCACCCCCAGCCACTGCCAGAGGCCTCCTCCAGCCCCAGCCCCGACGCTGCTCCAAGATGGCGTGCTGTGGGGCCGCAGGGTCTCTGCCCCTCCACCCGCTGCCCAGACAGGCCAGCCGGGGCGGGAGTGTCGCGCTACCTGGGGCTGCTGGCAGGGCTGGCCGCTGTCCCAGCTGCTGCCGCGTGGAGGGGGGTCGCAGGCCCCCACTGTCCAGCTGAGTGCGCAGGCGGCCCCTCAGCACTGTTCTCCGCTGCAGTCCTTCAGCCCGGCCCGAGACTTGCCGGACGGCAGCCTGATCCAGAGTGCGGCGCACGCCATCGTGGCGGCCATCACGCAGCGGGGGAACAGCTCGCTGCTGCTGGCCGTCACCGAGGTCAAGGTGGAGACGGTTGTTGTGGGCAGATCCTCCACAGGTGAGCCGGAGGGGTGCGCCGCTTGGGCCCAGGGAGAGCGGGTGGGTTCCTTTGGGCTCGGAGGGGTGGGGCTGTGGCCGCTGCCTGCCCAGGGGACGCAGCAGCTCCTCTGTGCCTGCCTGCAGAGGTTCCCCAGCCCACCCCACCTCCCAGCCCGACCCTGGGGCTCGGCCCATCCCCACGAGCCGAAGGGCCGGGTCTGGCCCTCTGAGGTCTGGGCGCCCCCGCCCCAGGTCTGCTGGTGACAGCGCTGTGCGGCGTGTTCAGCGTTCTGTGTCTGGCGTGCGTGGTCGTCTGTGTGTGGTGGACGCGCAAGCGCAGGAAAGAGCGGGAGAGGAGCCGACTGCCGCGGGAGGAGGGCCCCAACAACCAGTGGGCTCCGCTCAACCCCATCCGCAACCCCATCGAGCGGCCGGGCGGCCCCGGCGGCCCCAAGGACACGCTGTTCTCCTGCAAGAACTTCACGCCGCCCCCGCGCAGGGTGGGCGAGGCGCTGCCCGGGCCGGCGGGCGGCGGGGAGGACGAGGACGAGGAGCCGGGCCGCGGGGAGGACGAGTCCCCCGAGGCCGAGAAGTTCCTGGCGCACACGTTCACCAAAGACCCCGGGCGTTCCCCCGGGCGGCCGGCCCGCTGGGCCTCAGGCCCCAAGGTGGACAACCGCACGCTTGGGGGCGCCCGCGCTGCCCGCCGCGCCGGCCGGGAGTAGGGCGCCAGGCTGCCCGCCGGGCCCACGAGGCCGAGGCCGTGTGCATAGTCATTTTGTGTAAAAAAGGAAAAACACCAAAAGCAAAAAAGCAAATGTCTATTTTCTGCATCTCTTCAGCCTCGTATAAATTATTCGGTGACTGTCAGGCGGAAACAGCGGCGAGCTCTTGGAGAGTTGCTGTTTTTGTAGCGCCCCGTGGGCCGTGCGCGTGTGGCAGGAGACCGCGAGGGGGCATGCCCTCCCCGGTCCGTGGGCGTTTGTCCCCGAGGCGGCGGCGCGCTGTTTACAGAATCTTCCTTTATTCCTCATCTGGGTTCGCCGTGGCTCCAGGCCAAAGAGCCAGTGGGACCCACGGCGTCCGGCCTGGCCCGCAGCTGCCGGGGGTGCCTGCGGTGGCAGTGGGACTGGGGCTCGCCAGTGGGGCCCGTGGCGGTCGGCGTGGCCTGCAGCCGCGGGCAGACCTGCCCCTCCGGCCCCCGTCCTCGCCTGCGCTGCCCTCCGCTTGCCCCAGAGATCTCTCAACTGTGCTTCCAGAAGTGCCCTTCCTGACGCCCCGTCCCGGCGGCGGCGGCACTGACGCTTGCGACAAGTGCCTTCTCAGACTCTCCCTCGCAACTGTCGGCGTCTGCTGCGGGCACCAGGCTGCTGCCCGCCTGCCGGCCCTGCCGCCCCTCCTCGTGAAAGTGCATTTCTGTACATATGTACATATTAAATGAGTCACTCTGTATATTTGATTTAATAACTTAAGTTCTGGCCTCCCTTGTTCTTCAGGTGCCGTCCCTTTGTTATGAGAGTGGGGTGCGGGCCCCTCGGGTCCCCCACGTCTGGGGTGGGGGCCGGGAAGCGGGGGCAGGGTGCGGGCCCCTCGGGTCCCCCACGTCTGGGGTGGGGGCCGGGAAGCGGGGGCAGGGTGCGGGCCCCTCGGGTCCCCCACGTCTGGGGTGGGGGCCGGGAAGCGGGGGCAGGGTGCGGGCCCCTCGGGTCCCCCACGTCTGGGGTGGGGGCCGGGAAGCGGGGGCAGGGTGCGGGCCCCTCGGGTCCCCCACGTCTGGGGTGGGGGCCGGGAAGCGGGGGCAGGGTGCGGGCCCCTCGGGTCCCCCACGTCTGGGGTGGGGGCCGGGAAGCGGGGGCAGGGTGCGGGCCCCTCGGGTCCCCCACGTCTGGGGTGGGGGCCGGGAAGCGGGGGCAGGGTGCGGGCCCCTCGGGTCCCCCACGTCTGGGAACACACGGGTGTCCGCGCCGTTGACAGACGCCTTGCTGGAAATGGGGCGACGGAGGCGCTTTGCCTCCGGTCTGAGCTGAGAACACGTGGAAAGAGCATTGTCAGTGGTGCCAAGTCACTCGGCAATGAAGCGCCGTCAGGATTTCAAGGAATGAGGTCAAAGCTTGACAGCCCAAGGGCGAGGCCGTGCGTGGCTCCTGGCTCTGAAGGCTGGGCATCGAGCCTCAGCCCGGCGGCCTCGGGGCGGTGGGCTGGGCCTGCTCCGTGCCTGTCGGTGAGGCTCTCACTGTGTCACGGTTTACGCCAGCTCACGCTCACGGAGCACTCGCGCCACCAGAACAATCACCGGCTCCCAGGCTCCGTTTCCACTGTGTTTATGTAACTCGGGACTCTAGGTTCCTGGGAGAAACCATGCCAGCGCCTTTTGTCCTGGAGCGCTCTACTCCTTGTGCATGACTGCCCAAGCTGGTGGACAGACCGCAGTCCAGCCCCTGGCCCACAGGGCTCCCCAGCCCCTGGAGCAGAGCTGTCGGGCCTGGCTGGCTGCAGGCTCCCCTCGGACGCCTGGACCCCAAGTGCAAAGCCTGTTTGCTGGGTGTGCTTGAGCAAGGCCGCTCGCACCGCTGAGCAGATTTGAAAAGAAACGAGTTTCTGGAAGTGACAGAGTGCCACTTCTAAACCCAGAACTGAACGCCACTCTGACGCTGCCAAAGAAAGAAGAAGCCGGGGGAGAGGCATCCTGTGCCGTCAGGAGGCTTCCGTGCCGTGAGGAGGCTGGGGGAGAAGCCTCTTGTGCTGTGAGGAGGCCGGGAGAGAGCGGCCTCGAAACATCTAGACTGGAAGGCAGGGTGGTGTGAGGCCCACGTGACTGGTGAGGCAGGGCTGTTGGTCGGACACCAGGAGGGTGTCCCCTGGAGGTGGGCATGCAGAGAGGAGCAGGCGGCGGGCAGGGCTGGGCCCCTCCTGGCCATCAGGACGTGGCCATGGGCAGTGCCAGTGGCCCCCACATTCTGGGAGGGACCCCGTGACCTTGAGGGGTCTGAGGGGAGCTCACAGGACCCTGCTGGCTCGAGGGAGACTGCACGCCCCCGTGTGCACGTGTGTGCAGCCTCCCCACCCTCCCCTCCTGCCACCAGCCCCCTTCCCCACTCAGGCCTGGCCCGGGTGGCCCAGTGCCTGGTCGGATCTGGACAGGCCTGTCCACGTGCCTCTCCAGGCCCAGCTCACACCGCCGGCCACATGGGCACCCCCTCCTGGACGGTGGGGCTCGTTCCGTGGCCTCTGCTGCTCCTGGCTGGGCTGTGAAGGGCAGCCCGGATGGCACAGCCCCTGTGCCCCAGGGTGGCCCTCGCCCTGCCAGTGCCACCCTCTGCTTCGCCAGGCCCCTCTGCCTGCCTCCCCAGCACCCAGTCCCCTCCTGAGTGGGCCGTCGGGGGTCTGCCACGTGGTCAGGAAGCTCAGATGAAGGGAGGCTCACGGGGGCCACAGCCGGGGCCCCCCATCTCCAGAGACAGGCTGGGCCCCCGTGGCACCTCTGCCAGCCCAGGTGTGGAGCGGCATCACACCTCAGCCAGCAGGGAGTGGACGTGGAGTCCAAGAGCAGCCCAGGGCCCCCCAGCCCCGCATCAGCCCTGCCGAGCCTCCTTGCTTGCGAGGCTGTGGCCCCTCCTGGCACCGCCCCCCCAACAACCTGCCTGCNGCAGGAGGCCTCTCTCCTCCCCATCCAGTGGGGAGAGGGGCAGGAGTTGTCCCTGGACCTCACAAGGGGAGGTGGGGGGCCTGGGGAGGGAGCCCGCCCCTCCCCCTGGCTGGAGGCCTGCCCAGCTGCAGGACCCCACGTGTCATGCGTGGACCCCGCAGGTGGGGATCTGGGCGGGGCTTGATGAGTGTCTGGGAGCGCGGGGCGCTTGAGGCTTGGCCACGGCCCTGCGTCAGGGACACAAGCAGGAGCAGCCAGGCTGCGGGAGACGGACAGGACACGTGGGAGGGGTCAGTACGGCAGACAACCCTAGGGTGAGGATGGGGAAGGTGTCATGAAGGGAAGCTCGGGCCAGCGTCCAGAGGGTAGGACTTCGGGGAAGTTCTCACGGGGAGGGGAAGGGCAGTGGGTATCTCCACCCTCATCCTGGAGGGGAGGGCGGGGCAGTGGGCGTGTCTGCTCATCCTGGAGGGCGGGACAGTGGGCGTGTCCACCCAGGTCCTGGCTGGGTTGGGGGCTTATGCTCCCCAACAGGCTCCTCCGTGGAGTGTGAGGCGGTGGGAAGCAGGTCCGGGCACAGGCGTTTGGCCGCCCGCCTGCCCACAGCTGGAGAGTCGTTGTGTCTGAACAGGACACAGGTGAGTCCCCACCCACGAGGAGCAAACGTGCCCCGGGACAGGGAAGTAAGGCGTGAAGGCCAGCGGCCTCAGAGCAGGAGGAAAAGGACCGGGAGGACAGGGCAGACAGAGGCTCGGGACTGGCCAGCACTGCCGCAGCGCTGGCGTTAGGAACGGAGACCCGGGTGTGCATCCGCTGCGCACACGCGCTCACCGGGGAGTCTACAGTTGGAGGCCAAGACCCGGGAGAGCTGCGCGACCAGCTGGTCCGACGGCTCGCCCAGTCAGCGGTGTCCACACAAGGGGCTCCACCTCTTCATCACAACACTCATGAGGACGAACTCCAGCGCGACCACTGTTCCGAGAGCGTCTACAAACTCGCAAGAGGGAAGCTGTCCCCAGCAGAAGACTAAGGGACGCATTCCAGGAAAGCATTCACGCAAGAGCCAGGCAAGCGCCAAGGAAGGAAGAAGACAGCTGGTGGGTGGTTCTGCGTCCGCGGAGCGGGGAGCGCTCCCGCGGAGGGGCCCAGTGGATGCAGCCGAGTGGGGCCTGCGTCACCCGCGTGGGGCCAAGGGCTGTCTCTTATA
>SJYW01036042.1:544342-558070 GCA_006410735.1 Raphicerus campestris | reverse complement strand
GGGTGGAGGGGACGGGGGCTGAGGAGACACCTGCCTTCCTGCAGGGAGTCCTGGCGGGGGCAGGAGGCCTCTCTCCTCCCCATCCAGTGGGGAGAGGGGCAGGAGTTGTCCCTGGACCTCACAAGGGGAGGTGGGGGGCCTGGGGAGGGAGCCCACCCCTCCCCCTGGCTGGAGGCCTGCCCAGCTGCAGGACCCCGCGTGTCATGCGTGGACCCCGCAGGTGGGGATCTGGGCGGGGCTTGATGAGTGTCTGGGAGCGCGGGGCGCTTGAGGCTTGGCCACGGCCCTGCGTCAGGGACACAAGCAGGAGCAGCCAGGCTGCGGGAGACGGACAGGACACGTGGGAGGGGTCAGTACGGCAGAAAACCCCAGGGTGAGGATGGGGAAGGTGTCATGAAGGGAAGCTCGGGCCAGCGTCCAGAGGGTAGGACTTCCGGGGAAGTTCTCACGGGGAGGGGAAGGGCAGTGGGTATCTCCACCCTCATCCTGGAGGGGAGGGCGGGGCAGTGGGCGTGTCTGCTCATCCTGGAGGGCGGGACAGTGGGCGTGTCCACCCAGGTCCTGGCTGGGTTGGGGGCTTATGCTCCCCAACAGGCTCCTCCGTGGAGTGTGAGGCGGTGGGAAGCAGGTCCGGGCACAGGCGTTT
The DNA here is from genome assembly GCA_006410735.1 of Raphicerus campestris. Classification (NCBI taxonomy): domain Eukaryota; kingdom Metazoa; phylum Chordata; class Mammalia; order Artiodactyla; family Bovidae; genus Raphicerus; species Raphicerus campestris. The sequence continues at coordinate 557,424 of SJYW01036042.1, read as the reverse complement.
GGCCGCCCGCCTGCCCACAGCTGGAGAGTCGTTGTGTCTGAACAGGACACAGGTGAGTCCCCACCCACGAGGAGCAAACGTGCCCCGGGACAGGGAAGTAAGGCGTGAAGGCCAGCGGCCTCAGAGCAGGAGGAAAAGGACCGGGAGGACAGGGCAGACAGAGGCTCGGGACTGGCCAGCACTGCCGCAGCGCTGGCGTTAGGAACGGAGACCCGGGTGTGCATCCGCTGCGCACACGCGCTCACCGGGGAGTCTACAGTTGGAGGCCAAGACCCGGGAGAGCTGCGCGACCAGCTGGTCCGACGGCTCGCCCAGTCAGCGGTGTCCACACAAGGGGCTCCACCTCTTCATCACAACACTCATGAGGACGAACTCCAGCGCGACCACTGTTCCGAGAGCGTCTACAAACTCGCAAGAGGGAAGCTGTCCCCAGCAGAAGACTAAGGGACGCATTCCAGGAAAGCATTCACGCAAGAGCCAGGCAAGCGCCAAGGAAGGAAGAAGACAGCTGGTGGGTGGTTCTGCGTCCGCGGAGCGGGGAGCGCTCCCGCGGAGGGGCCCAGTGGATGCAGCCGAGTGGGGCCTGCGTCACCCGCGTGGGGCCAAGGGCTTCTCGGGAGCGTGCTTAGAAAACTCACACAGAAAAGCCCGTCCAATTTCATGACCTCTCGAGAAGTTCCAGTTAAGGTCAGCGTGAAGCAGCTCCTTGACCTTGTCGGGGGCGGGGGGCTGGGGTGGGGAGGGGCGGGGACCGGGCGAGGAGGGGGAGCCGCTGCGGGCAGGGCGGTGCCCGACAGCCTGGCGCTTGCTCAGTGCTCCAGCCTTTGCCGCTGCCCGGGAACACCGACCATGAGGGTCCTGAGGCTGGGCTGGTAAGGGCCGCCTGGCCAGTAGTGGCCAGTAACCAGACCCCAAACCGTGCCATCTGTCAGGGTGGGTCACCTCCGCTCAGGCAGCCCAGGAGGCAGGACACTGTGAGCTTTACAAAGGCTATCCATAGGCCCGTGGGCGGGTGAGCTGGAAAGGCAGGATCTGCGAAAGGAGTCATGGTAGCTGGCATCTGTGTTCTTTCTTTCCTTCCATTTCTTTTTTAAGTTTAATGAGGGGATAAATTTTGGTTTGCGCTGGGTCTTCCTTGCTGCCCATGATGGCTTCAGGTTGTGGTGAGTGGAGGGCACTCTCCAGGGCGGCGCGCGGGCTTCCTGTTGCGGTGCCTTCTGCGAGCTCTGGACGTGCGGGCCTCAGTAACTGCGGCTCCTGGGCTCAGCAGCTGTGGCTCCCAGGCTTCCGTGGCTCCTCAGCACATGGAGTCCTCCTGGACCTGGGTTGGCAGGCAGATTCTTATCCTTTGCACCACCAGGGAGGTCAAAGTTTTGCGTGGGTCTCTGTATTCCTTTCCAGGCGTCAAAGACTCCTGCCCGCTCTCAGCTGGTGATCTGTGAGATCTTCTGTGTCTGAAGATGGATTCCTGGTGCATCCATGTAGAGAGATGGACTCCACGTCCACCTGCCACTCTGCCAGCTTGTCGCCTCTCATTCCACTTTTCTAAAGAAAATTATCTATCTATTTTAATTTCTTGTGTTGCTTTTGGCTGCCCTGGGTCTCTGCTGCTGCATCCTGGTTTCGCTGCCTGAGGGGAGCAGGGGCTGCCCCCGGCCGCACTGAGCCTCTCTGCAAGGCGCAAGCTCCAGAGTGCGCCGGCTTCAGTGGCTGTGGTTCACCAGCTCAGCTGCGGAACCTTCTGGACCAGGGGCTGAACCTGTGTTCCCTGCATTAGCAGGCAGATTCTTAACCACGGGACCCGCAGGGAGGTGCAGTCTCTTTGTGAATTTTAGGAATCTGTGGCAAAACAGACACGAAGCACTTGGCCACCTCAGCCGTTTCAGTGTGCAGCTCAGAGGCCTCGGCACCTTCGCACTGCAGTCCCACCATCACGGTGTATTTAAAAAGTTGTCAATTGTGGCAAAACCCACAGAAGGTAAAACTTCCATCCTAGCCATTTCTGAGCGCACAGTTCAGTAATGTTAATTAAAGCACATTCACGGTGTCGTAAAATGCCACCCCAGAGCTTCCTCACCTCATAGAGCTGAGCCTCCATCCTCGATACACAAGAGCTGTGCATTTTCTCTGCCCTGGAGTCTCTGGCTGCAAATCTTAGGAATCGGACTACTTTAGGTTCTTATCAGTGGAGTCAGCAGTATTTCTCTTTTTGTGACTGATTTATTTCACTCAGCATGATGCCTTTGAGTTCCGGCATCAGAAGAGAGTGAGGGTGGGATGATTTGGGAAAATGGCATTGAAACATGTATATTATCATATGTGAAATGAATCGCCAGTCCAGGTTTGATGCGTGAGACAGGATGCTTGGGGCTGGTGAATTGGGATGACCCAGAGGGATGGTAAGGGGAGGGAGGTGGGAGGGGGGTTCAGGATGGGGAACACGTGTACACCTGTGGCAGATTCACGTTGATCTGTGGCAAAACCAATACAATATTGTAAAGTAATTAGCTTCCAATTAAAATAAATAAATTTATATTAAAAATAAATAAAATTTAAAAATAAAAAGAGTAATATTGGAAGAAGAGAAAAAGAACTCCCTTTCTACNTCTCAGCTGGTGATCTGTGAGATCTTCTGTGTCTGAAGATGGATTCCTGGTGCATCCATGTAGAGAGATGGACTCCACGTCCACCTGCCACTCTGCCAGCTTGTCGCCTCTCATTCCACTTTTCTAAAGAAAATTATCTATCTATTTTAATTTCTTGTGTTGCTTTTGGCTGCCCTGGGTCTCTGCTGCTGCATCCTGGTTTCGCTGCCTGCGGGGAGCAGGGGCTGCCCCCGGCCGCACTGAGCCTCTCTGCAAGGCGCAAGCTCCAGAGTGCGCCGGCTTCAGTGGCTGTGGTTCACCAGCTCAGCTGCGGAACCTTCTGGACCAGGGGCTGAACCTGTGTTCCCTGCATTAGCAGGCAGATTCTTAACCACGGGACCCGCAGGGAGGTGCAGTCTCTTTGTGAATTTTAGGAATCTGTGGCAAAACAGACACGAAGCACTTGGCCACCTCAGCCGTTTCAGTGTGCAGCTCAGAGGCCTCGGCACCTTCGCACTGCAGTCCCACCATCACGGTGTATTTAAAAAGTTGTCAATTGTGGCAAAACCCACAGAAGGTAAAACTTCCATCCTAGCCATTTCTGAGCGCACAGTTCAGTAATGTTAATTAAAGCACATTCACGGTGTCGTAAAATGCCACCCCAGAGCTTCCTCACCTCATAGAGCTGAGCCTCCATCCTCGATACACAAGAGCTGTGCATTTTCTCTGCCCTGGAGTCTCTGGCTGCAAATCTTAGGAATCGGACTACTTTAGGTTCTTATCAGTGGAGTCAGCAGTATTTCTCTTTTTGTGACTGATTTATTTCACTCAGCATGATGCCTTTGAGTTCCGGCATCAGAAGAGAGTGAGGGTGGGATGATTTGGGAAAATGGCATTGAAACATGTATATTATCATATGTGAAATGAATCGCCAGTCCAGGTTTGATGCGTGAGACAGGATGCTTGGGGCTGGTGAATTGGGATGACCCAGAGGGATGGTAAGGGGAGGGAGGTGGGAGGGGGGTTCAGGATGGGGAACACGTGTACACCTGTGGCAGATTCACGTTGATCTGTGGCAAAACCAATACAATATTGTAAAGTAATTAGCTTCCAATTAAAATAAATAAATTTATATTAAAAATAAATAAAATTTAAAAATAAAAAGAGTAATATTGGAAGAAGAGAAAAAGAACTCCCTTTCTACAGCTGGGTGGCTCCTCCTTGTCTGGATGGACCACATCTTGTCTGCCCCTTCATCTGCCCTTGGAGCCCAGGCTGCACCCGGCTCTCAGCTGCGCTCGACAAGGGTTCAGGTCTCCTGGGATTCTGCTTTCAGTTCATTTTGATAAACACCCACGCTGGGATTGCTGGATCATATGATAGTTCTATTTTTTATTTTTTGGAGGAAGCATCATGCTGTTCTCCGTGGCGACTGCACCGTTTTACATTCCCACCAACACTGCACAAAGATTCTAATTTCTCTGCATCCTCACCGATGCGCAATACTTTATGTTTTTTCAGATATAATAACCATCCTAATGGTGTGATATGGTGTCACAAGGTGGGTATGATCTGTGTTCTTCTAAAAGAAATTGTGGCTGTGTCATGATTTACATGGGTCTACGTGGGTATGTCTCGATACCCACATACCACCTATTTGTATCTTATGTGAGTAGTAGGACCTCAGCGTGGCCCAGATGCAGCCGTGTCAAGAAGAGGATGACAGCGGCCTTAGGGTCCAGGCACACAAACCCCCTGGATGCTTTCCGCCTGCACATTCCTACGGTAGGAACCATGGCTCCTTGCAAGAAACAGAATCTGTGCCCAACTGTGGAAAAATCTAGTTACCTCCACACATTCCTCACTGGTAACGACAGCTCTACTGAAGGGTACTTGACATACAATAAATGGCGTGCACTTAAAGTGCACGTTCCATAAGCTCTCATGTGAGTGTGCACCTGCAAGGCCATGGCAGCAGTCAAGACTGTGAACACAGCCGCCATTCCCAAAGCGTCCCCGCACCCCTGAGCGACCCAGCCCCAGGCAACCTCTCACCAGCTTGCTCTTGAGGTGGGTTAGCTTGCATTGCCCGGAATTTCACATAAATGGAATCATACAGGATGTCCCTCCTTCCTGGATCACAACCTTGTTGTGGCGAAAGGGCTTGTCTAACTCAGTGAAGCTAAGAGCCATGCCGTGCAGGGCCGCCCAAGACGGACCAGTCATACTGAAGAGTTCTGAGAAAACGTGGTCCACTGGAGAAGGGAATGGTAAACCACTCCAGTATTTTTGCCTGGAAATCCCCATGGACAGCAGGAAAAGGCAGAGATATGGTGCCAGAAGACGGGTCTCCTGGGTGGGAAGGTGTCCAGTACACTGTGGGGGAAGAACAGAGGGAAGTCACTAAAAGCTTCAGAAAGAATGAAGTGGCTGGGCCAGAGCGGGAAAGACCTTCAGCTGGGGATGCAGAGAACATCCTGAGAAATGCCGGGCTGGATGAATCACAAGCTGGAATCAAGACTGCCGGGAGAAGTATCAACAACCTCAGATATGCAGATGACACACCGCCTAACCCCTATATAAACTTAACAATAAGCCAAAAACCAGCATCCTCCACTCTAATGGCAGAAAGCAAAGAGAACTAAAGAGCCTCTTGATGAGGGGGAAAGAGGAGAGTAAAAAAGCTAATTTGAAACTCAACATTCAGAAAACTAAAATCCTGGCATCCATGGCCTCATGGCAAACAGAAGGGGAAAAAGTGGAAGCAGTGACATATTTTATTTTCTTGGGCTCCAAAATCACTGTGGACAGTGTCTGCAGCTATGCAGCAGATGCTTGCTCCTGGGAAGGAAAGCTATGACAAAATTGGACAGTGTATTTAAAAATACAGACATTACTTTGCCAACTAAGGTCTGTCTAGTCAAGGCTATGGTTTTTCCTGTGGTCATGTATGGATGTGAGAGTTGGACTGTGAAGAAGGCTAAGGGCCAAGGAATTGATGCTTTTGAACTGTGATGTTGGAGAAGACTCTTGAGAGTCCCTTGGACTGCAAGGCGATCCAACCAGTCCAGTTTGAAGGAGATCAGTCCTGGGTGTTCTTTGGAAGGAATGATGCTAAAGCTGAAACTCCAGTACTTTGGCCACCTCATGCGAAGAGTTGACTCATTGGAAAAGACTGATGCTGGGAGGGATTGGGGGCAGGAGGAGAAGGGGACGACGGAGGATGAGATGGCTGGATGGCATCACGGAATCGATGGACGTGAGTCTGAGTGAACTGCGGGAGTTGCTGATGGACAGGGAGGCCTGGTGTACAGTGATTCATGGGGTTGCGAAAAGTCGGACACGACTGAGCGACTGAACTGAACTGAACTGAACTGTCCTACAACCTTGACCGATTCGCTTGTCTGTCTCAGTCGCACGCCGAGGAAGCTGCATGGCTCCAAAACAACCCAGAATTTCCAGATGTTAGGCTGCAGGGTCCCGGGGCAGGGGGGTTCTGAAGAAGGGCTGCTGATGGCCACACGTGCATAGGGCAGGAGGGGGCTGAGCGGCGGCACTGCTGGGGAGCCACCCCTGCCTGACTCCTTGTGGGCGTCTGGCCAAGGCTATGGGCAGGAAGCTGTGTGTTTGAACCAGTCTCTAAACCCAAGCACTGGGGCTGTGTGATCACAGGCCTGCAGTGAGAGAGGACAGGGCAGCCCCGCCCTGTGCCCTTAGCCCTGTGGGTGGCACGTCTGTCCTCCCCCAGCTCAGCTGCATCAGCAGGCATCATCAGCCAGCATCTGGAATCAAGTGCTGTGACAGGCAGGGTGTACATCAGTCAGCGGGTGCTGCGTAACAAGCTGCCCAGGTCAGGGTGAAGCAGGAGAGTCCGTGATGGCTCGTGAAGCCATGGCTCCGCTGCGTGGTTCTGCTGATCTGGGTTGGCCTTCCCATGTCACCTGAAGTTGACTAGGACGGTCTCCTGGCCCATCTGGGAGCTGCCTGTCAGCCGGGGAGTGGGCAGTGGAGTGTCTGAGCCACATGTCTCATCAGTAGCAGATCACGGCCGCCAAGCGGGGAGCGAGACAGCGCAGGGCTCGAGGCTTCTCTTCCGTTCTTCTGTTTAACAGTCTTATTGGCTATATTTTATAAACGATAAAATTCACTTGTTTTAAGTGTCACAATTCAATTTTTAAAAAATAAATCTGGAATTATGCTGTGATCTCCACAGTGTCGCTGTGGAGCAGCTCCACCTCGGGGCCCAGGCCCTGACGGCCACTGACGCCCTTCCTGTGTCCCCAGAGTCATCTCTTCTGGACCTTTCGTATTAATAGAATCACACCATCTGAGGTCTTCTCTCATTTGGCATAATGTCGTCTTACACCACGCGTCAGAACTTGGTTCTCTCTTAGTGCCAGCTGGCGCTCCACTGTAAGCATCCAGCCTGTCTTGTTTCCCGCCTGCTGGTTGATAGGCATTTGGGCTACTTCCAGTCCTGGTCTGTGGCAACGAAGCTGCTGCGAATATTCTTGCACAAGCCTCCGTATGGGCATATGTTTCCATTGCTCTTGGGCAGATAAGAGGAGTGGAATTGCTGAGCCATATGGTAAATTTATGTTTAACATTTTAAGAAACAGCTGAGCTGCTTTTCAAACGGTGGCACCTGTCACATTTCTACTGTTAATATACGGAGGTTCCAGTTTCTCCCTGGAGGAGGCAGTGGCAACCCATTGCAGTATGCTTGCCCAGGAAACCCCACAGAGAGAGGATCCTGAGGGGCCGCAGTCCACAGGGTCGCGAAAGAGCTGGACATGACTTAGCAGCTGAACAGCGACCAGTTTCTCAAACTTCTCCATCCCCAGAACCATCAGCAGAACAACTGTTCTTCTGATGATAGCTATCCTCGTGTGTCTCACTGTGGTTTTAATCTGTATTTCTCTACTTACTAATGTTGCCAGGTGTTTCTTCAAGTTCCTACAGGCCGTCTGTGTCCTTTGGTCAACTACTCAAAATTTTTGGTCACTTAAAACTTGGATTATTTGTCGTACTCTTGAGTGATGAGACACATTCNACTTACTAATGTTGCCAGGTGTTTCTTCAAGTTCCTACAGGCCGTCTGTGTCCTTTGGTCAACTACTCAAAATTTTTGGTCACTTAAAACTTGGATTATTTGTCGTACTCTTGAGTGATGAGACACATTCTGGACACCAGTCCTCGATCAAGGATGTGACGTGCACCTCCGCCTGCCCTGGGATTGGCATCCCTGTTGAAAATCAATTGTCTATAAATGTGCTGGATTTTCTTGGACTCTCAGTTCTACTCCACCAGTTTGGACGTCTATCCTTTTGCTCATATGGTACTATCTTGATTACGACAGCTTTGGAGTAAGTTTTGAAGTCAGGAAATGTTGAGTTCTCCAACTTTGTTCTTTTTTAGACTATTTTGGCTCTTCCAGGGACTTACATTTACATGTGAATTTTAAGATCACTGTGCCAATTTCTGCAAAAACTAAGAAGCCAGCTGGATCTTGATAGGGGCTGCCATGGGTCCGTGGATGAATGCAGGGAGGGTGGCCATCACAGAGGTGCTGAGTTGTTCAGCCCATGAGCAGTGATATCTGTTCAGTTAGAGCTGTCATCTCGTCCAGCAGTGTTTGTAATCTCTAGCGTGTAAATTTCCCCCTTGCCCACGGTGTCTCGAGGGCAAGGCATGGAATTAGCATGTGGCACTTCCTGTGGGACCCAGGAAGCCCTGAGGTCCGGCCCCTGGATTCCAGAAGTGGGAGACGGACTCCACTGGGTGTGGGAAGACTTGCCAAGCCCGCTGTCAGGAGCCCAGATGCTCCCTGTGGAGTTGGACCCGAGGGTGGGCTGGCTGCGGACACCTGCCCAGGATGCGGGGGTGGGGGGTGGTCAGCCATGGTCAGTGAGAGCTTGGGCTTTAGTTCTTTGCTTATGGTGTGGTCAGCTTCTACGATCGCGCTAAAACACTTGTCAAAGCCTCACCATTGACTTAGTTCAAAGCCAGGCTGAGTTCAGCGCCTTTGCAGGGGGTTTCTGTGACAGTCAGCATTGCCGCAGAGGATGGGGTGGGGGCATGACGTGGGCTCAGACACATCTGATGGCCCTGAGCTCCTGGCCCCTGGGCCTGCTGGTCCTGGAAAGAGCCCCTCCCCGCCTGTGCAGGCTGGGCTCTTCTGCTTGGAAAGCCTGGACTTTAGAGACCACCTTGCCCTCAGCTCCTGAGAGATGATCTCTAGGCCTCTCAGGTGTCCTGCCTGGTAAAGGGGCTCTAGCATCTGGGGGCCTATAGGTCAGTGTGACGTAGAGTAGGCCACGGGTCAGCCTGCCCCCCAGAGAGGTGGTCAGGTGTGGCGCTCCAGCGAGGACCCTGGACCCCAACTGGCAACACCCCACGGGGCGGTCACACATTAGGACTCCAGGGTGGGGCGATGTCTGGAGGCTGATGCCCCAGCCCCCCTGAGCCCTGCCCAGGCCCTCCCCCCTGGAGACTCTCATCTGTGCCCTGTCGGGGTCATGACTACAGCTGGGAGCACAAGCACCCTCAGTGAGTTCTGGTGAATGCTCACATGGAAGCTGGCCTTGGGGACCCCAGGCTCCCAGCGGGGGTCAGCAACGCAGGGGCTGTGGACTGTGGCCCTGCCAACGTGACTGCCTCAGGAGAACCTCTCCCGGGCAGTGGTTTGCAAAGGTGAGGAGCCACTACCTCCTCATGGCCTCGGCTCCCTGTCCTCCAGACGCGGGACTGGACTCAGAGCCCGGCGCTCGGGGACGGCTGCCCAGGGTGGCCATCAAGAAGGAAGACACGTGCTGGTCAGTCACGTGGGCCAACGGCGGGCTCCTGGTCACCGCTGGGCGAGGCGGCTCTGCGTGGTGATGAGACGGAAGCTGGAGCCCCTGGCAGCCAGCACGGTGCCAGAGTATCTCCGTGTGGATGAGAGAGGCCAGCGGGGAGGGAACGTGGAGTGAAGACCCACCTTGGCCTCTCCTGTACCCGGCGCCTCGTGGGCACCTTTCTGGGCTGGACTCAGTCCCCTGGCCCGGGGAGGTCTGGCCCAGAGCCCACTGTCCACAAACCTTCGCGGCGTTCTGCGTACTCCAGGCCTCGCCGCTCCACAGAAGTGGCTCCCGTGGCCCAGGTCCAGCTCATGGGGTGCTGGGCTGGGGACACAGTGTTCGCTCCTGGAGGTGCCAGGAGGTTGCAGAAGTGCCCAGGGGCCTATGGCCATTGCAGCCCTGAGTGGGTGTCCCAAGCCCCCAGCCCGCCTTCTGCACCCGAAGGCACCCCAGAGCAGGCAGCACCCCAGGGACGCCGTGCTGTGCCGGCGAGGACCCCACGCATCTCTGCCTTCCCTCTAGCCCTCCGGAGGGGCAGACCCTCAGGGTCGGCTATGGGAGTCACTGCAGCCCCAGCACCTCCCAGTCGCGTTGGGTGCCACTGCCCTGCCCCCAAGGGTTCGACACCTCCCCATCCTCTCTCACCCCGTGCCTCCTGGCTTGTCAGCTTCGCCACACACTTTATTATCGTTTGTAACACCAGATGCCTCTCTGTGTTAGCGATGTGGACAGAGCCCCACGCCACTTGCTTAGGAGGAAGCAGCCTCTGGTTGTCATCCTAGAGCTCACACCAGTCCTAATGTGGGCAGCATCCTGGGGGGGAACGCATCGATGGCGCCCCAGTGACCAGAGCCCCTGTGCCGCCATGGGAACCGGCTGCACACAGGTACCCCCAGGGGTGGTGTGTCGCCAGGGGAGGGGTGCACCGGTGTCAAAAGCAAACATGCCCGAGGTGATGGGGGGCTGAGCTGCCATGGAAAGCATCCTGGCTGTGTGAGCAGGTGGGGTGCCACGAAGAACAGAAATATGTGACCTCATTTGTACCCTGAGCTGGAGAAGCAACTTGGACCAGCTATGTTTGCCTATGGCATCTTTTGCTCTGAGATATTTTTAATTTCTACATGGTTATATCTGTTAGTTTTTCCATTATGTAGGCTGCAAGTTTTTTCTTTTTCCCCCAGTTCAGGGGCAACTGTGGTCTCTTCTGCCAAATAGGACCTTTAAACCACGTGGTCCAACCTGTCCACCGTCAGAGAGCTGGGTTGCAGAAAGTCTTTCCCAGTTTCTGCTTCCTGTGCTGATCAGAAGTTCTTTTTTAATTAATTAATTTTTTATTGAAGGATAACTGCTTTACATAATTCTGTTGTTTTCTGTCAAGCCTCAACACGAATCAGCTGTAGATATACATAGATCCCCTCCCTTTTGAACTCCCTCCCTTCTCCTGCCCCAACCCACCCCTCTAGGCTGAGACAGCGCCCCTGCTTAAGTTTTCTGAGCCGTACAGCAAATGATCAGATGTTTTAAATTCATGTGCAGTTGAGTCTTGTCAGTGTTTCTCTTTGTGACTTCTGAGTTTGGGGGGCTTGGGGAGTCCTGCAAATAATTTCCTTTTTTTCCTTCGAAGTTTGAACTGAATGTGACCGCAAGCCAACCTGCTGGAAATGAGGGTGTGGGTTCAGTCTGGTCGAGGCTGAACAAGGATGTGGGTCAGATAAGAAGCCCCAGCGGGCTCCCTGGAACCTCCGACGACTGCCCTGTGGGAGAGAGCTGGGGGCAAAGCCAGGTGACCTGCTGCTGCTGTTTCCATATGTCTGCTGGCGAGCCTAGCCAGACTACCAGCGGGACGTCCTGCCACAGGCCACTGTCCTCAGTGAGGTCCGGGAGGAATGCGGGGCCATGTCTTCTGCTTCCCTCAGCCTCTCAGCCACAGCAGGGGCAGCGACTCCCCTGAGAGGTGCGTGTGCAGCAGATCGCCCCGGAGCGCAGCTTCTCAAAACCGCAGCTGCTCCGGGGCTCAGGGTCCGCGGCAGGCTGGGTGGCAGGACCAGCCGGCGCCTCTTCTGCAGGTCTGGGCAAGGCTGCCTGGCCTCCTCGGGCACCTAACCCAGCCTGCAGATGCTTCTTTCTGGTCAGAGCTATTTGCAACCTGGGCTCCCATCAGCGAGACACAGATCATCTTCCCCTCCATCCTGCAGAAGCCTCGGAGGGCCTGTGGTCGACCTGGACTCCTGCTTCTTTTCCATAGCCGAATCCTGTCTCCCACCATGCGGGCACCCACGGCCGCTGCAGACCACAGGCCTACCAGGGGGACATGGCAGATAGTTCACACGCCCGACCAGGTTGGAGGCTGTGAGGATCTAGTGGTGGGACCGTGGGACATTTGGAGCCATGGTAACTGGTAACATGGTAACATATCAACCACCTCAGATACGCAGGCGACACCACTCTGACGGCCGAAAGTGAAGAGGAACTAAAGAGCCTTTTGATGAGGGTGAAAGAGGAGAGTGAAGAAGCTGCCTTTAAATTCAACAGTCAAAAAACTGAAGTCATGGTCCAGTCACTTCATGGCAAATAAAAAGGGAAAAAATGGAAACAGTGACAGATTTTTATTTTCCTGAGCTCCAAAATCACTGCAGTGACTGCAGCCATGAAATTAAAAGATGCCTGCTCCTTGGAAGAAAAGCTATGAAAAACCTAGACAGCATATTAAAAAGCAGAGACGTCACTTTGCTGACAAAGGGCCATTTAGTCAAAGTTATGGTTTTTCCAGTAGTCGTGTACAAAAGTTTGATTTGGACCATGAAGAAGACTGAGTGCCAAAGAACTGATGCTTTTGAGCTGTGGTGCTGGAGAAGACTCTTGAGAGACTCTTGGACAGTAAGGAGATCCAACCTGTCCATCCTAAAGGAAATCAACCCTGAATATTCATTGGAAGGACTGATGCTGAAGCTGAAGCCCCAATACTTTGGCCACCAGATGCAGAACTGACTCATTGGAAAAGACCCTGATGCTGGGAAAGACTGAAGGCAAGAGAAGAAGGGGACGAAAGAGGAAGAGATGGTTGGATGGCATCACTGACTCAATGAACATGAATTTGAGCAAACTCTGGGAGATGGTGAAGGACAGGGAAGCCTGGTGTGCTGCAGTCCACGGGGTCACACAGAATCGGACACGACTGAGCGACTGAACAGCAGCTGCGCGTGGTGCACTGCGGTGCAGCAGTTACTGCACAACCAGTGACGGGGATGGAAGGGGCGGGTGCAGCTCAGGACAGTGGGCGGGGCCACTGGAGGAGCTGCACCAGCGTCTAAGGAAATAAAGCGACATGATCGGGGTGGTGGGGGGGGGGGTTCTGAATCCTGCGCTCAAGGCAGGTCAGAGAGCAAGAGTGTTCCTTCCGTCACTGAAAGGGTCTCTGCTCCCCCAAGTCTGCAGAGCGGATGTACTCCCAAGGCGGCCCCAGCAAGATCCAGAGGGTTCAGAATCCCAAGACAGACTGAGCTGATCTCCCTCCGCAGGTCCCCGTGAACGGCAGGACTCTGATGGGGACAGAGTTGGACGCTGGATTTGAGGCGGATCTAGATGCCAGAATCCACAGCAGCCAGTGAGCGCGCTGAGCGGGCGCGGCCCCGCCCCCTCCCGCGGGCCCGGCCCCGCC
>SJYW01036042.1:512076-529400 GCA_006410735.1 Raphicerus campestris | reverse complement strand
TTTTTTTTTTTAAGTATACACCAAGAAGTTTGAGGTCTTCCCTGGTGGCTCAGCTGGTAAAGAATCTGCCTGCAATGCAGGAGACCTGGGTTTGATCCCTGGGTTGGGAAGATCCCCTGGAGAAGAGAAAGGCTACCCACTCCAGTATTCTGGCCTGGAGAATTCCATGGACTCCAGGGGGTCACAAAGAGTTGGGCTCGACTAAGCGACTTTCACTTTCAAAAAGTTTGAAAATCTAGGTAAAATGCACAGATGCATAGAAAATTGAAAATGCTGAAACCCAAACAAAGAAGAAGAGAAAACCACAGGAGATTAACAATTGTTTAAAAAAATTAAAATTGTAACGAAACCTCTCTCCCAGCATACACACACACACTGCCCACACACACACACACACACACACACACACACTCTTCCCGAAGCTTCTAACCCAGCTGTTACCACAAACAGATCTAACACACCTTCAGAGAACAGATAACTCAGGGGATGCATGAGTTGTTCCAGAAAAAGAGAAATAGAGGAAAAGCAGTCCACCCCAGTTTATGAGGCCGGGACAGAGACTGGGGCTTCCCCGCTGGCTCAGTGGTAAAGAATCTGCCTGCCACGCAGGAGACGTGGGTTCGATCCTTGGGTCGAGAAGATCTCCTGGAGAAGAAAACGGCAACCCGCCCCAGTATTCTTGCCTGGAGACTCCCACAGACAGAGGAGCCGGGCAGGCCACAAGCGTCGGACTTGACTGAGGATTAAACAACAACAATATAGGGATTTTTAAAAAAGCACAGGATAAGTAAATTCTAAACCAGCTTTATCTATGATCATGAATTTTTTAAATTGTAAAGGATTAGCTGCCTAAAATCCAGTCACAAGTTGCATTCACATAAGGTTTCTGCCAGTAATAAAAGGATGGTTCAAATCAGAGATTTTAACACAGCAATTTCCCAGGTTAAAGAAGAAAAGAACGATAATCATTACACTGATGCAGAGTAAAGCATTTGACAGTTTGATAAAAATTGACATGATTTAAAGAAAAAGAAACTCCTTAGGAAACAGAAGCTTAAAGGGACTTTTCCCAACTAATAATGACTATTTCCCTCAAATCTGTGGCAAGTTTAACAGAGACCATTTGCATGCATTCCCTTTGGGCTAGGAATAATATAAAAATGTTCATTCTCACAGCTTCTGTTCAATATTATTCTGGAAGCCCTGGCCAATGCATAAGACAAGAAAAAGAAATCATTAGTTTAGGAATTATTAATAGATGAAGGCCGATGTATTGGTTTGGCCAAAAAGTTCATTCAGGTTTTTCCATAACGTCTTCAGAAAAATTCGAACAAACTTTTCAGCCAACTCAATATCATAATGTCTTTTCAAATAACATGTTAGCATTCATTGAAATGCCAAAATAATCAACGGATTAACTATCAGAACTAATTAGAGTTTAACAGAGCTGCCCCAAACCAAAGTTAACGGTATTCCTTTAAGTCACTAAAAAATACATAGATGACTGGACAGATGTTGTTTTAAAAAAAGAACAAACGTTCAGGAATTAATCTTGGAATCCACAAGCTCTTTATTGGGGTGGGGGTGGGGGAAACCCTGGAATCACTTCCCAGCCTCAACAGAGAGCTGGAACCGATGGCGCCTTTCTGCCTGCTTGCGGGTCGGGGCCAGGCTGTGGGCCACGCTGATACACCCAGGCTGACACCTCTGGTGCCAGGAGTTCTGTGGGTCTGGAGACCCACAGGAGGCTCTGAGCAGTAGGGTGGGCATCGTGCCCACCCCCCGCCGTGCTGGGCTCTGCAGCTCCTGGGACAGGATGCCCTGGCCTCCCGCCCCCGCAGGGGTCTCAGGTCAGCGGGCCGTGCTGCTGTTCTCTGCTCAGCCCTCCATGGCCTGAGCTCCTGAGAGAGACAGCGGGGTGGTGACCGGGCCTACCTGGCTCTTCCCAGACCGTCAGCCAGGAATGTCAGGGCGTGCCGGTGCATGCCCGTCCGCCGTCTGGCGCAGCCGAGCCGCTTCATGTTTGCGTGCGTGCACGCATGTGTGTTGGGGGTGGGGGCCTGGGCCTGGACCTGGACCCTGATGAGATCTGGAGTCAGATCCTCCCCGAGCCTGGAGCTTCCAGGGGGTATTGGAGGGGGCAGGCCAGGGGATGTCCCCGCTGCTCAGCCACGTGGACCCTGAGTTGGCTGTGTGACCCCGAGCCAGTCACCCGACCTCTCTGGGATGTGAGTCCAGCCAGGGGCGCTGGCCTTGGCTGGGAGTCTCACTCTGCAGACCCTTTAGTGAGGGCTTTCTTTGCCACAGTTGGGAACACGGGGCCTGACTGGGGCTCAGGGGTGAGATATGAAGAGGTGTGGGGCCCTGGCAAGGCCAGAGAGGCTAGGACTAGGGGCAGGGAAGAGGTGGCGGGCTGTGGGCAGAGCTTGCCAGGCCGTGTGAGTCTGGGGGGAGGGGCAGCAGGACAGGGCCTGCAGAACAGGCCACATTCGAGGGCTCACCTCTCTGCGCTTCTCCGATTGGACCCCGACATCTTCACATCCTACCCTGAGTCTAGGTGCACCTCCGAGTCCCTCAGCATGAAGGATGCGGGCACAGGCAAACAGCTGAGTAGGCGCTTGGGTTTGTTGCCGTGAGCTACAGCAGACTTTATGGCAGGGGTAGGCCCCCCAGATGTGTGCTTGAGAGAGCTGCTGGCGGCTGAGCCAGGGCAGGATGGGGGCAGGTGAGGGCGGAGTGCCCGAGGGTGCTGGAGTGGATGCAGGCTTAGGAGCCTGGACTGAGGTGGGAGGGACAGGAAGGGATGCCTCTCCCCAGGTTCCAGCCCGAGCAGCCAGGGGAGGGGTGTCTCTGAAAGAGGNGGAGCTGTGGAAACCTGGGGCCCAGCATCCCCAGGGCTGGCCCCTGTGACTGCCCTGTGCATTTGCAGAACTCCCATGGAAGTGGCCAGCGTGTGTGGGCGTGTGCGCGCGCGCGCGTGTGTGTGCGTGTGCGCGCGTGCTGTGGGCGTGTGGACACAGGTGCGCACTCACAGGCCCACACCCTCACAGAGCAAGGACAGGCCACACACACTTGGTGGCCAGCCCCACGTGCGCACGCGTGAGCGGACCCAGAGCAGTGGGGAGGGGGCTCGTGACTCGGTCCCTGTGTCTCCTCCAGGATACTTCCCACTACCAGGGGTTCACCACTCACGGATGCAGAGAGCCCTGACCAGCCCTCCTGCGACGGAAGAAACACGCCAGGCAGAGGGGCAACTCGAGGGAGCTGGGACTCAGACCCGTGGTCGGGGGTGCCCAGACCCTCAGGGCGGCCGGCCGCAGCACGTGGAGGAACCCGACGGGGCGGCTCGGTGAGGTCGTTGAGCCGGCCTCCTCGCCCCCGCGGGCTGGGGCCGGCCCAGGGCGGAGGGGTCGCCGAGGGCGCCGGCTCCCCGGGAATTCCAGGCGCGTGTGTCAGCGTGCTCGGCTTCGCCGCTCCTGGCCCCCTCGGCCGTCTCGGCGGTTTGGCGCGGAGAGCTGGATTCCCAAGGGGGCGGGGCGGGGCCCACCCGCACCCCCAGGGCGGCTCTGGCAAGAGCGGGTCTCCCTCTGCTCGCTCCTGCTTTCTGCGCCCCAAGGGTCGCCGTTCCCGGGGAAGGAGCGGAGAGGGCCGGCACCAGAGGACTCGGACTGGGGAAGGGACGCCCCCGGCCCTGGGCGTCCGCGCGCGCCGGGAATTTTCACCCCCTTGGGGGAGCGGGCTCACCCCTGCCCGACAGACAGATGAGACGCCCTAGGTCACGGCCGTCCAGCTGTTTCTGTGCAGACCTCTGCGTGAGCGGGGGGCGGCGTCCGGATCTGGGGCGCGAATCCCAGCTGGNTGGGGGAGCGGGCTCACCCCTGCCCGACAGACAGATGAGACGCCCTAGGTCACGGCCGTCCAGCTGTTTCTGTGCAGACCTCTGCGTGAGCGGGGGGCGGCGTCCGGATCTGGGGCGCGAATCCCAGCTGGGCTTTGATTTTCGCTTCTGGGAAATGGGAAGCAGGGCAGCGCCGGCCTCGCACAGTCTCGCGCAAAGGAAGCCGCCACGGCGAGCGCCGCCAGTGCCCGGGACGCGGCGCTGCCTGCGAGCCCGGGGCGCGGGGACCCAGGACACCCACCGGCCCGCCCCGGCTCGCTCTGGCAGGAGCGGGTCTCCCTCTGCTCCCTCCTGCTCTCTGGCTCCTGCCTGGAGCCCCCTCCGGGCCGCACACACCGACGTCTCTCCCCGCCCCAGGCCCGCCCCGGCGCTGCTCCGCCAGCGGCCTCGACAGGCCCCGGCGAGCTCAGGCCCGCGGGGCGAGGGTGGGTGCGCCCCGGCCCCGACCGGAGCGCGCGGGGTCGGAGGGGGCAGGGGCGGCTCTAGGCGGCCGGGGCGGGCGGAGGCGGCGAGGGGCTGCGGCAGGTCCCGGGGCGGAGCGGGCTGGGGAGCTCGGTACGGCGGGGCCGCGCTCGGGGTCTAGACCGGCGAGGGGAGGGCGCGGGGAGCCGGGCGTCTCGGGACCCGCGCGCGGCGCCCCGCCGCTCCGCGTGCCCCTGGGCGCCGCTCGCCCGTTGCTCCGCGGGGGAAGCGGTGAGTCCCGCGCCCCCGCGGGATGGGGGGGTCGGGGTTTGTGTCCCAGCGCCCGGCGAGCTGAGCGGGTTGCTCGTGGTAACCCGCTCGTGGTACCCTGGGCTGCTCGTGGTAACGCAGACAGCACGAAGCGGTGCGGGTCACGCCAGCCAGCGGTCTTGGGCCGCGCCTGCTTCTCCCTCTGCCCTCACCGGCCCCTCGGGGCAGGGCCTCTGGGCCGGGAGGCGCCCGCGATGGGGGAGCTCCGAGCGAGGCCCGCGGACGCAGGGCCGACGTCGGCCAGCAGGCGGCGCGCGGCGCGGAGCCCCGCCGACCCGCTTCCCTAGGCCCGGCCGCCCCGTCCTGGAGCCCCCACCGGGATCGCAGACGGGCCCCGGGCCCCGAGCCCTCGCCTCATCTTGAAGTTTGCGTGCAACAGATGAGCAGGAAGGCGGCTTCTTGGGGCATTAGGTGCATGAAACTTGCGGAGCCCAGCTGTATCCCTAGGAGGTGAACTTGAACACGGCCCATGCTCTCCCTTCACTTCCCCTGTGAAAATAGGGGGTGGGGGCAGGAAGAGAATTCCCCCCTGCTGGCCGACCTTGCCCCGAGGAGACACGGGCCTTCGGGAAGCTGGGCCACTGGGGTGTCCGGGGGAGAGCCCACTGGAGGCAGGGTGGCACCCCTCTCCGCTCTGGGTGTGGCTGAGCCAGAAGAGGCTCCTCGGGACAGAAGCCCCTGCCCTGAGCCCGAGGGCCCTGGGGGGGCTGGGCCTGGGGCTGAACGCCTGGGAGGGCCCGCCTGTCCGCAGGGCCTGTGGGGAATGGGATGGAAGAGGTGGGCCAGCCCAGCCAACGGCAGTGCCGCCCCACCCGTCAGAGCTGGCTGTGGCACCAGCCTGAGGGCACCGTGTTCACAGCAGGCCTCCAGCCCGGGACTCTTCCCCAGACCCTGGCCTCCCAGTGTCCAGCCCCATGGAGGGAGGAGCAGGTCAGCTGGACACCCCTCTTCCAGCTGTGGCATTGCCCGCACCCTGCCAGCACTCGCTCTGGTGCCCGGCGCCTGCCCACCTGCCCCTCCCCTGCCTACCCCCCACCCCCACCTGGTGCCCCAGCCATCAAGGGCGCAGCCTCTCCTGAGCCCCTCCATGCACTCACCCCAAGGATTGGCTTCCGTGTCACCCTCAGAGAACCCTCTTCNTCTTCTTCTCCACCCCCACCTGGTGCCCCAGCCATCAAGGGCGCAGCCTCTCCTGAGCCCCTCCATGCACTCACCCCAAGGATTGGCTTCCGTGTCACCCTCAGAGAACCCTCTTCTGGGCCTGGGTAGAGAAAGATTCACCCAGTGGGCTGGGGTGTCCACCTGCTGTGCAGTCCAGAGAAAGGTTAAGCCCTTGCCTGGCTCCTAGAAGGCACCCTCCGAGCCCCTGGAGTGCCTGACATGGCCTCTCCTGAGCACACAGTTGGCCCTTAGCTGAGTGGTGGGCGGGCAGCTGCCCCAAGGCCCCAGCCACTGGGCCTCTGTACTTGGTTTCCCACAGGGGCTGAAAGCAGTGCGCCTGGTTATAGGCAGGCCTCCAGGTGAGCAAGCGGGACTTATAGGGAAAAGGGAGGGGCCTTGTGGATGGATAGAGAGCTGGGCAGATGGATGCGTGGATGCAGGAAGGGAGGAATGGGGGGGGTGGATGGATGGCAAGATGCACGGAGGAGCAAGTGCGGCGCGTTATTCATCGTAGGCACAGGCGAGGGTTGTGTGAGGTTTCACTGTGCGACTCTTAACTGTGCTGTGTGTTTGAAAATATAATGTTGGGGAAATGTTTGTAGATAAGCCCTGTAACACACATGTACACACACTCTGAAAAGTTATGGGCTAGGACTTCCCTGGTGGTCCAGGGGCTAAAAATCTGCCTGCCAATGCAGCGGACACGGGTTAGATCCCTGACGCGGGAAGATCCCAAGGCCTTGGGGCAACTGAGCCTGGGGGCCGCAACTGCAGAGGCCGCGCGCCGCAGCCACTGAGGCCCACGTGCCTAGGGCCCGTGCTCGGCATCGGGAGAAGCCCCTGCTCGCCACAGCGGCAGGAAAGCCTGCGCACAGCACTGAAGGCCTAGTGCAGCTGAAAACAGACAAGTTAATTCATCAGCAAAAGTTTTTAAAACATCATGAGCTAAAGAAGAGATCATAATAGACGTTTTTAAACACCCAGAGCTGAATGGTAATGAAAACACTGTCTGTCCAGACTTGTGGGGGGGCTGGGCAGCAACGGCGGTGCTTCTAGATACACGAGTGGGAAAGAGGGAAGCCCCGGGTCCGTCAGCTGCACCCCCTTCTCTCGGGGGGAGGGCAGTGGGAGGGCTCAGAGGGGCTGGGGAGTATTTCACGCTGGGCACCAGCAGCCGATGAGCCCAAGCGCTGGTCAGAGTCAGACACCACTCCCGAGAGGGGCTACACGGAAGGCAGGTTCTCCCTGCATTTTGCAAATCAAATGAAAATGTTGGGGGAAGAAAAGAAGGCATTGATGGTGGGGGACAGAATAACCCTGGAGAAAGCTTGAAAATAGAGATAAAACCAAGCTTGGGAAAGGATGAAGCAGGAAGCAAATGCGAAGGAGTAGGTCTGCAAAGACAAAGTTTGTTCTTTGAAGAGACTCAACCAATGAAACAGACCACCTTGTGAGAAAAAGGAAAGAAGGGCTTCCCTGGTGCCCAGTGGATCAGACCCCACGGTCCCAAGGCAGGGGCCCAGGTTCCATCCCTGCTCAGGGTCCTAGATCCCACGCGTCCCAGCTAAGAGCTCACACGCCAAACAGGTGGACGCGCCACAGCCGAGACCTGGCGCCAGCGAGTAAATGAATCAGCATTTTTTAAAAAAGAAAAAACGCAAAGGTAGCAGCATAAATCGGAAAGGAGACGCAATGTCAGACTTGAAAGGAACTGAAAAGCCACAGACTGACAGGAATGGTTGCAGAACGTGTACCAGATAAAGGATGTGTTTTCAGAATAAGAACGTCCAGAATTCAACGGTAAAGGAACGCACGACCTGATTTGAAAATGGGCCAAAGACACAGACCCATATAGTTCAAGCTCTGGTTTCTCCAGTAGTCACACACGGATGTGCGAGCTGGACCATAAAGAAGGCTGAGCACCAAAGAATGGATGCTTTTGAACTGTGGTGCTGGAGAAGACTCTTGAGGGTCCCTTGGACAGCAAGGAGCTCAAACCAGTCCATCCTAAAGGAAACCAACCCTGAATATTCATTGGAAGAACTGATGCTGAAGCTGAAGCTCCAATACTTTGGCCACCTGATGTGAACAACTGACTCACTGGCAAAGACCCTGATGCTGAGAAAGATTGAGGGCAGGAGGAGAAGGGGACGACGGAGGGTGAGATGGTTGGATGGCAACACCGACTTGATGGACATGAGTCTGTGCAAACTCCGAGAGATGGTGGCGTGCTGCAGTCCATGGGGTCGCAGAGAGCTGGACACGACTGAGCGCGTGACCAGCAGCAGCAGAGGACGTGAGCACGGCAGGGAGGAAGGTGTCCTGCTGGCGGCAAACGAGCACAGGTGGTGCCGCCTCCCCGTATCATTAGGCAAGGGCAAGCTAGGCCCCAGCGCAACACCACCTGTGAGACGAGGCAGGACCAGCCACACGGATGAAAGAGCCGCGCCACGTGAGGAGCCGTGTGACCACGTGAGGAGCCGTGTGACGGAACTGGACAGAGCTTCCGCTGTGCCGCCGGTGAGGAGGCAGAGTGGGGCCTGGTGGCGGAGCGGGGCCACACCTCAGCCCTGGTGACCCAGGGCTTCCACTCCTAACATCTACTCAAGAGAAGTGAAAGCTCCTGTCCTTGCAAACGCCTGTGCACAAATCTTTACAACAGCTTTATTCACGGTCGCCCAAAACCAGAAACAAAATAGGTGTCATCCAGCTGGTGCGCTGGTGGCCCTGCGGACTGTCCACAAGATGCCACCAGGGGAAGGGGCTGTCTGTGTGCCCGGCGGGCATGAGCCTCCAGGGCCTTGTCTGTAGGAAAGACTCCGGCCCCCAGAGGCTGTACAGGTCCATTCACATGATGTTCTGGAAGAGGCAAAATATGAGAGGGCGATGACAGACGAGTGGTTGCCAGGGGTTGGGGTCAGGGAAGGATGACCTCTCAGGGGCTGCAGAGGGCAGCGTGGGGGTGATGGAGCTGTTCTCAGCACGACTCTGGTGAGTCCACAGCCAGGTGCATTTGTCAAAACCTACAGAGCTGGGGCTTCCCTGTGGTCCAATGGATAAGAATTTACCTGCCAATGCAGGAGACATGGGTTCGGTCCCTGGTCTGGGGAGATCCCACCTGCCGCAGGTCAGCTAAGCCTGTGAGCCACAGCTACTGAGCCTGCCTGTCCTGGAGCCCGGGATTCAGCACGGGAGAAGCCTGCTGCTCTGGAGACGGGGTCCAGCACAGGAGAAGCCCCCGCACCACAGCCAGAGAGAGCCTGCATGCGGCAGCAAAACCCAGCATGGCTGCCAGCCAGTAAATATGCTCCTTTAAAAGGAAACCTATAGAGCTGAGTGTTGCACAGTGAACATTGCTGCATGTACATGAAGATTTTTTTATTACAAAACACCCATTTCAAAAGGCAGATAATAAGAAGGCACTGCAGACTACCGTGTGTTGTTTTGAAAACATAAATGAAATGAACCAACTATTAGGAAACTGGAATGGGCTGGAGGAAACGAAAAACTTGAATGAAGCGATGCTCAGAAGTCGTCCCACACAGACACCTGGGGCTGGAAGAACAGACACAGACACGGATGGTGACCCAAAGCCAGGGTCAGCTCTCTGACAAGCTTGGCGACTCTCGGCTCCAAGGGGCAGGGAGGAACAGGGAGGGGGGCGAGAGCGCGGCACGCAGGCAGAAGCGGCAGTCCGCAGCTGCAGCGGGGGACGGAAGCCTGTCCTTGTCTCCCTGACGTTGGTCGGGGTTTGGGGCTCAACCTGGGTCCCCAGACCCCACTGTGGCACCTGAACGTGAGATCTGACATGTGGACACGTGGCCGTAGCACTCGCGCTTGTAGAAAGGCCCTGTCCGCTGTCCCCATGGGGGGGCCTTGGGGCTGCCCAGTGCAGTGCTGGGTCCCTGTGAGGGGGTGACACGGAGCTGCCAACAGTAATGGGAAGTTCACAGTGGAGCTGGGGCCTATTCCAGAATGAAGTTAGGATACATGTTTCCTGGGCTTCCCAGGTGGCTCAGTGGAAAAGAATCTGCCTGCTGTGCAGACATGGGTTCAAGCCCTGGGCCAGGAAGATCCCCTGGAGAAGGGAATGGCTACTCACTCCAGTATTCTGGCCTGGGAATTCCATGGACAGAGGAGCCTGGCGGGCTGCAGTCCCTGGGGTTGCGGAGNNNNACCTGCCAATGCAGGAGACATGGGTTCGGTCCCTGGTCTGGGGAGATCCCACCTGCCGCAGGTCAGCTAAGCCTGTGAGCCACAGCTACTGAGCCTGCCTGTCCTGGAGCCCGGGATTCAGCACGGGAGAAGCCTGCTGCTCTGGAGACGGGGTCCAGCACAGGAGAAGCACCCGCACCACAGCCAGAGAGAGCCTGCATGCGGCAGCAAAACCCAGCATGGCTGCCAGCCAGTAAATATGCTCCTTTAAAAGGAAACCTATAGAGCTGAGTGCTGCACAGTGAACATTGCTGCATGTACATGAAGATTTTTTTATTACAAAACACCCATTTCAAAAGGCAGATAATAAGAAGGCACTGCAGACTACCGTGTGTTGTTTTGAAAACATAAATGAAATGAACCAACTATTAGGAAACTGGAATGGGCTGGAGGAAATGAAAAACTTGAATGAAGCGATGCTCAGAAGTCGTCCCACACAGACACCTGGGGCTGGAAGAACAGACACAGACACGGATGGTGACCCAAAGCCAGGGTCAGCTCTCTGACAAGCTTGGCGACTCTCGGCTCCAAGGGGCAGGGAGGAACAGGGAGGGGGGCGAGAGCGCGGCACGCAGGCAGAAGCGGCAGTCCGCAGCTGCAGCGGGGGACGGAAGCCTGTCCTTGTCTCCCTGACGTTGGTCGGGGTTTGGGGCTCAACCTGGGTCCCCAGACCCCACTGTGGCACCTGAACGTGAGATCTGACATGTGGACACGTGGCCGTAGCACTCGCGCTTGTAGAAAGGCCCTGTCCGCTGTCCCCATGGGGGGGCCTTGGGGCTGCCCAGTGCAGTGCTGGGTCCCTGTGAGGGGGTGACACGGAGCTGCCAACAGTAATGGGAAGTTCACAGTGGAGCTGGGGCCTATTCCAGAATGAAGTTAGGATACATGTTTCCTGGGCTTCCCAGGTGGCTCAGTGGAAAAGAATCTGCCTGCTGTGCAGACATGGGTTCAAGCCCTGGGCCAGGAAGATCCCCTGGAGAAGGGAATGGCTACTCACTCCAGTATTCTGGCCTGGGAATTCCATGGACAGAGGAGCCTGGCGGGCTGCAGTCCCTGGGGTTGCGGAGCGTCGGACATGACTGAGCGGCTGAACGCCACCACGTTTTCTCTGCAGGGCCACAGTGATGCAAACGGGCCCAGGGGAGCGGCAGAAGCGAAATGACCTCCATTGGCAGATGGTGTGATCTGACACGTAGGAAATCCTGAGGATCCCCGCTGAGTGGCAGGATACCAAGCGAACAAGGAAATCAGCTGCGTTTCCACTGACTAACAGCAGAGAGACAGGAGGAGATTGGGAGCCAGTTCCGTTCTGTCTTTTTTTTCTACACTGTGAGTCTGAAGCGTCTGCACTCCTGCCAAGTTCCCAGAGACGTGCTGTGGGCGGCTGGGCGCGGAGATCAGTCCCTTTTGCAGCGGCATGAAAAATAATAAAATACTCGGGAACTGCCTGCCCCAGGGAAGAGAGAAGGCTGCGCTGAGGAAGCCACAGACTGCCGCAGGAAGAAGTGAAGGCAGGCGGGGAAGGCAGGCCCGCGCCCCACTTCACCGCAACCCCTGCCCAAGTCCCCGTGGCCTGACTGGTTTTGTTTTGTTCTGTCTGCAGAAATAGAAATGCTCAGAAGCGCTCAGACGCTCGGTCGTGTCCGACTCTCCGAGACCCCACGGACTGCAGCCTGCCAGGCTCCTCTGTCTGTGGGATCCTCCAGGCAAGAATGCTGGAGTGGGTGCTATTTCTTTTTCCAGGAGATCTTCCCGACCCAGGGACCCAACCATGTCTCTTGTGTCTCCTGCATTGGCAGGCAGATTCTCTTACCCCTATGGCACCTGTGAAGCCCCCAGAAGCAGAAATATCCACCCTGAGCGTCACATGGGGCCTCAGGGACGCAGTCCCAGGAGTTTATCCTCGGGGCAGAGATGATGCCTCCCCGAAGCCTGGCCGGCAGAGACTGCGGGCGGGGTGGGGGTGCCGAGGGACAGGGCTGAACGGGGAGGGGCCCAGATGGCAGAGGAGCCGGGCTGAGACTGGGCGCACCGTGCCCACGCAGCCTGGCCTCGCTACTCGGGGCGGGCACTCTGCCCACGCCCTGCAGGTGCCCACGCCCTTCCCGGAGTCCCGCCTGCACCCCAGCTCAACCCGGGAGAGTGGCGCCTNTGCGGGCGGGGTGGGGGTGCCGAGGGACAGGGCTGAACGGGGAGGGGCCCAGATGGCAGAGGAGCCGGGCTGAGGCTGGGCGCCCCGTGCCCACGCAGCCTGGCCTCGCTACTCGGGGGCGGGCACTCTGCCCACGCCCTGCAGGCGCCCACGCCCTTCCTGGAGTCCCGCCTGCACCCCAGCTCAACCCGGGAGAGTGGAGCCCGGCCGCCTGACTGTCACAGGGAGGAAAGTGGGCCAGGGCTGGGGGCGGGGGGGGGCACACCGAGTCTGCCACGGTGTGTGTGTGTGTGTATGTCTGTGTCTCTGTGTGGGAGGGGTGTATGTGGGTGTGGGATGTGTGTGTCTGTGTGTGGGCTGTGTGTTTGGGTGTGTCTGTGTGTGTGTGTCTGTGTGTCTGTGTGTGTGTATGTGGGGTGTGTGTGTGTGTGGTGTGTGTGTGTGGGGGGGTGTGTTTGGGTGTGTCTGTGTCTGTGTGGTGTGTCTGTGTGTCTGTGTGTGGTGTGTGTGTGGGTGTGGGGGTGTGCATGTGTGGTGTGTCTGTGTGTGTATATGTCTGTGCTTGGTGTGTGTGTATGTGTGTGTCGGTGTGTGTGTGTCTCTGTGTGTCTATGTGTGTGCGTGTGTCTCTGTGTGTGTCTGTGTATGTGTGGGGTGTGTGTGTGTGTGTCTCTGTGTGTGTGTGTGTCTCTGTGTGTGTGCACGTGCCCGTGCATGCTGGTGAGTGCCTGCATGGCCACGTGTGTGAGCGCAGCTGTGTGCACTGGGCTCTCCTGTGTGAGGACACAAGCACGCCTTGGTGTCACAGCCAGAGAGGGTGCGCCAGCAGGGCGTCCGGGCGGGGTGGGGCTCCCTTGCTCAGGCAGGTAACAGGCCCACGCAGTGAGCCTGCAGTGAGGGGCAGGAGGCGGGGGCCGCTCAACCCTGCCCGGCGCCTCTGAGGTAGGGGAACCCACGCGCTGGGAGCGGAGCCGCTGGCTTCACACGTGTGCGTGCGCACACACCCCTCTGCCCCACCCATAGCAGGGCCCCGACTGTGGGCTGGCTGCATCCCAGCCTGGCAACCCAGGACCCCAGCTGCAGGCCCGGCTCCTCCCCAGCCTGGCACTGCCCCCCGCTGCCCCATCCATGCCCTCCTGACTGCAGCTGGCCACCTGCCAGGATTGTGGGCGCCTTGGGAGGGCCGTGACCCCTGCCGCCCAGTGCAGAGCAAACGCTTGCTAACCCAGCGGCCAGACTGAGAGTTCTGGCCACCCTGGGCCCCCAGCCCGGTGGCCTCACGGGCTGTTAACCGAGTGCTGTAAGCTGCGGTAGGCTGCAGCCCCAGCCTCCTGCAGAGGAAACCGGATTGCTTCCGGTGAGAACAGTGGCTCGCACGCCAGCCAGGGTGTTTTTCCACGCGGGGCCACTGTCTCTGATGCGTCCGTGGGGGGAGGGGAGAGCCTGGGCCCAGCGCCCTGACCGCCCAGCCCCGGCCGCTCCTCTCCCAGATCACACTGGCTTCTCACTTAGTAGAGAGGGTGAGAGGTGCGGCGGGCCGGCAGGCTGGAGCCTGAGAGGCAGCGCAGGGCTCACCGCTGCCCCTGCCCGCCCGCCCGCCCTCCCAGCACCTCTGAGGGCCGCTGGGGCGGTGGCGGGTCAGCGGGCCCTCTCTGCGCAGGGCTGCCGGGCAGCCTCTGTCCTGCGGTGGCATCGGGGTTCCCCCCGGCGGCCCTGCCGGCCTTTGGGGCTGGAAGCTCCTCTGTGCTGAAGGGCGCTGTCCTTCCTGGGTGTTAGGGGTGCTTGGCACCGTCCCTAGCCCCCAGCAGCAGCCCCTGCCCAGGGAGGAAACCCAACACCGTCTCCAGGGAGGCTCAGTGTCCTTGGGGACAAAACCCCCGGGTTGGGGACCCTGGGCTCACAGTGGGCCTTGAGCAGGGGTCCGGGCGGGGGAGGCTCCCGATCTCACTGGAGGCCCGCCATCTGCAGCTGACCTTTGGCAGCAAGTGAGCCTGGGAGCAGCAGCCAGGAAAGGAGGCGGACTCCCGGCCCCGCGCCCCCGACCTCAAGAGGGGCCCCGGGCCGCCTCTCGGCGTCTGCCCAGCTCTCCCTGCCCCGGGGAGGCGACCGGCTGCACTCACCTCTGCTTCTGCCGGGCAGAGGCCGTCCCGCTGTGCCCCCTGAGGAGGCACTGACCTCTGAGACCCTCCCTGGGTCCTGGGACCCAGAGGCAAAGCGGGTGGTCCCCAAGGGCTGCTGAGGGTGGATCAGGGCCCAAGGGCCGCAGTCCTGGGGGGCACGGGGCAGCAGGGCTGCAGCCAGGTCTGGGCCGTGCTCAGCGGGTGGCCCTGAGGGACGGTGGGGTCCCTGGCGGCGGGTGGGGTCTGCTGTGCCCCTGCTTGGACCCAGTGCGCAGTGGGCGCTTGATGAAGCAGCCGCTGATGAAGCAGAGGGCCTGCTCCTGCTGCCAAGTGGCTGACTCACCAGTCGCCACCCCAAGTCCCGGGGAGGCAGCCCTGGCCGGGTGACCACACACCAGCTGGGCTGCCTGGGGGTCCCCGCTGGCCGCACTGAGCACTGCTCCCCAGGGCTCTGCCTGCTGAGGCTCCCTCCCTGGGGAGGCCAGGGACCACGCTCGGGGCCATGGACACGCTAGGGACCACGCTCGGGTCATGTGGACACGCCAGGGACCACGGTTGGGGCAAGTGGACATGCCAGGGACCAGCCTCGGGGCACGTGGACACACGATGGCCTGGGCGGGAGTGGCCAGAGCTACGTCCGAGCGGCACCTGTGCCCCTTGCGTGCCCGTCCCCACCTGCAGGAGGCCTCGGGTGCCCTCAGCGTGAGCTCTTGCTCATCTTGGCGCACGTGCTCTCCTGTTCTGGCCTCACGTGTGAACTCAGGCCAGGCATCCCTGGCTGCACAGAAAGCCCCTCTGTCGATGTTGCCCGACTCCTCCCTTTTGTTCCCCTCATGTAGTGCTTTTGGACACATTTTTAATGTCCTTCTCTGGCCAGGCTGCCAAGGCACCCTCCGCACATCCTTCTGCTAACTTCATGGCCCTGCAGACTCTCTCACTGGGGCTCTGTTTAGAGCCAAGTCTGTCTGCCCTGGGGCAGTGGCCCGCGGTCCCCAGCCGTCTCGTGCCAGGGCCGGGGGACAGCCGCCCGCTTGCTTCGGAAGCCGTGCTGTCCTGTGCCCCAGTGGCCGTGTCCTCCCCAGCAGCTGTTGTTTTTGGGTTTTTCTGTGTGAAGGAGGAAGTCCTGCTACTTTCCAGACCTCTGGGCCTCCAAGTCTCACTTTCCCCTTTCACCCTCCCGAGAATGATTCTTCCTGGCCGGAGGCTGGATGCGAGTTCAGTCTTTTTAAGAAAAACAAAAATCCTTTCTTCCTTTGGCTGTGCCAGGTCTGAATTCTGCACTCAAACCAGGGTTTCTGTTCTTCCTCAAGGCATGTGGGATCTTTAGTTGCAGCAGGTGGGATCAGTTCCCCGACCAGGGGTCGAGCCCAGGCCCCCTGTGTTGGGAGCACAGTCTCAGCCACTGACGGGCAGGGACGTCTCGAGCGTAGTCTTTAGAGAATGGTTTCCTCTCGTGGGGCGTATGCACAAGGGATGGGTGGACTCAGGGACCCAAGGGAGTGGGGTGCAAACCCGCGGCCCCCAGGCCTGTGGGCTAGGGGACAGACAGACAGAGGGGAGGGCCGGTTACAGAGCAGGCGTCTGTGGCCGGTGACCCTGGCCCGTGTCCAGAACCCTCTGGTACCCCCAACAGACACTGGTGATCTGGGTTCCCAAAATACCGCCAGGCAAAGCATGCTTGACGCTTTCCTCTGACAAGTGGATGGGTCGTTCTGGAAATTCTGGAGAGAACAGTAACGTTGTTTGCCATCTTTAGCTTCCCTGGGAGGAGCAACATTCTGTCGGTGGAGACAGAGTCTAGCAAGGCCTGTTAAGCTGCTGGGCCAGAGCCACGGGGACTAAAGGTTTGGGTTCTCTGCGAAGACCCTGCTTCGCTGGGCTGGGCAGTGGGTCTCCTGGGGCTTCTTGGGGGAGGAAGCTTCCTTAGGAGGCACTGCCCCACAGGCCCCACTTCCCTCCACCTCCCCTCCTCGTCAGTCCCCCAGGCTCCCTCTCCCAGCTTCTGCTCCCCAAGCTCCTCCCTCTTCCTCCCAGATCAACCTCACTCCAGACCCTCTTCTCATTTGGGGGCAGTTTCGTCCCTGGGCCTGGCCAGCATGCATCCCGCCCACCTGTCTGGGGCCTGCCTTCGCCAAGTGGAAGAGAAGCTGGTGAGCATGTGTGCCTGAGGCAGCACATCCCCCCATACCCTGGAGCCCTTCTTGTTCAGTAACAGCGCCCAGGGTCAGTGGGCACCATCCCCCCAGCCAGGCATGGCCACAGCTCTGCATGCTTGAGGAGGGGGGACCAGAAGCACTGTCTGGGGGTTCTTGAAGAGGAGGGGCCCAATCTCCTCTTTCCTTCGTGACACCTGGAATGCAGATGTGAAGGCTGGAGCTCAAGTAGCCATTTTTGACCCAAGGACAAGGCACCTGGTTTCCCAAGGCCGTGGAAGCGGCTGGGCCAGCTGAGGGAGAGAGAGAGAGAGAGACAGAACGCCACATGCTCAGCACGTCTGGGGCTTCTGAGGTGATGGGTGGCCTGTTCTGGGCTGATCTTGAGCACACTTTAACTCTGTTGAACCCATGACCCATGATTCACATTCGGAGTGCACCCCAGTCAGAGGAAGATGGGCTGGTAATGAGTTTCAGAATCACCAAGCTCCTGGGATGACAACTTCTGTAAAGCCCCTTTTTGCTCACAGCCTCTTCTCTCCCAAGGAAGCTCTTTCCGAAACCACCCTGAAAGCCCCTTCTCTGGGGAGCGCTGGGGAACTCCTGGGCCCTGTGAAAGCACCAAGTCCCGAGGAAACCCCGGAGCCCCCGCTTGCCCTCCCCAGCCACCGATTCAGTGACACAGCATCAGTGAGGCTGAAGAGTTGGGGGTGGGCAGCAGCCAGCAGTCAGGACGGCCTGGCAGACTTTCTGGAAGAAGAAAAAGCGGTCCTCTCAGCAGTGGGTCAGGGCTGGCACAGACAGACTCCCACGAGGCAGCAGGGCCCACTCCAGGCAGGGGCTGCGAGGAGCTGGAGGGGCAGAACGTAGCGCAAGAACAAGGCTGAAGAGAC
>SJYW01036042.1:493459-510940 GCA_006410735.1 Raphicerus campestris | reverse complement strand
AGGGACCACGCTCGGGTCATGTGGACACGCCAGGGACCACGGTTGGGGCAAGTGGACATGCCAGGGACCAGCCTCGGGGCACGTGGACACACGATGGCCTGGGCGGGAGTGGCCAGAGCTACGTCCGAGCGGCACCCGTGCCCCTTGCGTGCCCGTCCCCACCTGCAGGAGGCCTCGGGTGCCCTCAGCGTGAGCTCTTGCTCATCTTGGCGCACGTGCTCTCCTGTTCTGGCCTCACGTGTGAACTCAGGCCAGGCATCCCTGGCTGCACAGAAAGCCCCTCTGTCGATGTTGCCCGACTCCTCCCTTTTGTTCCCCTCATGTAGTGCTTTTGGACACATTTTTAATGTCCTTCTCTGGCCAGGCTGCCAAGGCACCCTCCGCACATCCTTCTGCTAACTTCATGGCCCTGCAGACTCTCTCACTGGGGCTCTGTTTAGAGCCAAGTCTGTCTGCCCTGGGGCAGTGGCCCGCGGTCCCCAGCCGTCTCGTGCCAGGGCCGGGGGACAGCCGCCCGCTTGCTTCGGAAGCCGTGCTGTCCTGTGCCCCAGTGGCCGTGTCCTCCCCAGCAGCTGTTGTTTTTGGGTTTTTCTGTGTGAAGGAGGAAGTCCTGCTACTTTCCAGACCTCTGGGCCTCCAAGTCTCACTTTCCCCTTTCACCCTCCCGAGAATGATTCTTCCTGGCCGGAGGCTGGATGCGAGTTCAGTCTTTTTAAGAAAAACAAAAATCCTTTCTTCCTTTGGCTGTGCCAGGTCTGAATTCTGCACTCAAACCAGGGTTTCTGTTCTTCCTCAAGGCATGTGGGATCTTTAGTTGCAGCAGGTGGGATCAGTTCCCCGACCAGGGGTCGAGCCCAGGCCCCCTGTGTTGGGAGCACAGTCTCAGCCACTGACGGGCAGGGACGTCTCGAGCGTAGTCTTTAGAGAATGGTTTCCTCTCGTGGGGCGTATGCACAAGGGATGGGTGGACTCAGGGACCCAAGGGAGTGGGGTGCAAACCCGCGGCCCCCAGGCCTGTGGGCTAGGGGACAGACAGACAGAGGGGAGGGCCGGTTACAGAGCAGGCGTCTGTGGCCGGTGACCCTGGCCCGTGTCCGGAACCCTCTGGTACCCCCAACAGACACTGGTGATCTGGGTTCCCAAAATACCGCCAGGCAAAGCATGCTTGACGCTTTCCTCTGACAAGTGGATGGGTCGTTCTGGAAATTCTGGAGAGAACAGTAACGTTGTTTGCCATCTTTAGCTTCCCTGGGAGGAGCAACATTCTGTCGGTGGAGACAGAGTCTAGCAAGGCCTGTTAAGCTGCTGGGCCAGAGCCACGGGGACTAAAGGTTTGGGTTCTCTGCGAAGACCCTGCTTTGCTGGGCTGGGCAGTGGGTCTCCTGGGGCTTCTTGGGGGAGGAAGCTTCCTTAGGAGGCGCTGCCCCACAGGCCCCACTTCCCTCCACCTCCCCTCCTCGTCAGTCCCCCAGGCTCCCTCTCCCAGCTTCTGCTCCCCAAGCTCCTCCCTCTTCCTCCCAGATCAACCTCACTCCAGACCCTCTTCTCATTTGGGGGCAGTTTCGTCCCTGGGCCTGGCCAGCATGCATCCCGCCCACCTGTCTGGGGCCTGCCTTCGCCAAGTGGAAGAGAAGCTGGTGAGCATGTGTGCCTGAGGCAGCACATCCCCCCATACCCTGGAGCCCTTCTTGTTCAGTAACAGCGCCCAGGGTCAGTGGGCACCATCCCCCCAGCCAGGCATGGCCACAGCTCTGCATGCTTGAGGAGGGGGGACCAGAAGCACTGTCTGGGGGTTCTCGAAGAGGAGGGGCCCAATCTCCTCTTTCCTTCGTGACACCTGGAATGCAGATGTGAAGGCTGGAGCTCAAGTAGCCATTTTTGACCCAAGGACAAGGCACCTGGTTTCCCAAGGCCGTGGAAGCGGCTGGGCCAGCTGAGGGAGAGAGAGAGAGAGAGACAGAACGCCACATGCTCAGCATGTCTGGGGCTTCTGAGGTGATGGGTGGCCTGTTCTGGGCTGATCTTGAGCACACTTTAACTCTGTTGAACCCATGACCCATGATTCACATTCGGAGTGCACCCCAGTCAGAGGAAGATGGGCTGGTAATGAGTTTCAGAATCACCAAGCTCCTGGGATGACAACTTCTGTAAAGCCCCTTTTTGCTCACAGCCTCTTCTCTCCCAAGGAAGCTCTTTCCGAAACCACCCTGAAAGCCCCTTCTCTGGGGAGCGCTGGGGAACTCCTGGGCCCTGTGAAAGCACCAAGTCCCGAGGAAACCCCGGAGCCCCCGCTTGCCCTCCCCAGCCACCGATTCAGTGACACAGCATCAGTGAGGCTGAAGAGTTGGGGGTGGGCAGCAGCCAGCAGTCAGGACGGCCTGGCAGACTTTCTGGAAGAAGAAAAAGCGGTCCTCTCAGCAGTGGGTCAGGGCTGGCACAGACAGACTCCCACGAGGCAGCAGGGCCCACTCCAGGCAGGGGCTGCGAGGAGCTGGAGGGGCAGAACGTAGCGCAAGAACAAGGCTGAAGAGACGGGGCCCGTGACCACCCCCACAGGGGCGGGGCAGACGGTCCAGCGAGTCTGGGGCAACTTGAGGGTCCTCAAGGGCAACAACTGAAGTCGACGGGGGAGACACACCGCAGCTATGAAAACCCCGAGTCCTGCACACTTGCCTTCTCAACAGTGCCCGAGTCCTGCACACTCGCCTTCTCAACAGTGTTACAAGGCAGCCCGCGCATCCACTGATAAGGGCGGACAAACAGACGCGGTCCAGCCACGCGGCGGCACAGGACTCAGCCACACAGGCAGGGACGCCTGACACCTGCTCTGGTGTGAGCAGGCCTTGAGGACCTCATGCCGAGTGAACCAGACCCGTCACAAAAGGACACTCCTGGGAGAGTCCACTCGTCGGGGGTCCCTGGAGCAGTCAGACCCACAGAGACAGAGAGCAGGATGGCGGGGGAGGGCGGGGGAGCTGGGGCTCAGTGGCGACAGGCTTTCTGTTTGGGGAGACGAGCGTCCTGGAGATAGACGACATGGACGGTCACACAGCAACGTGAGGGTGCTGGTCACGGCCGTGTTCCCTTGAAAGTGGTTATAACGGTAGATTTTGCTATCTCTAAGTGCTGCAGTAAAAATTTCCGAGTCTCTAGTGATACTCAGGGAGAGGTAGTGAGAAAGAGTCTGACATCTCAGCTGCGGCAGGAGGTGGCTTGCTGCCCTTTGGGTGGGGGAGCAGGGAGGGCCCAGCTCCCTAGCCACACCCCCGCAGGCCTGCTGCTACCGTCACAGATGGAGACCCCACGTGATGGAAAAGTCACCACTTGAAAGACCCAGTGTGGAGGCCGCCCTGGGGGTGGGGAGTGGTAGGCTCAGCTCCAGGGTGGGGGGCGAGACGCCAGACATGCCTTCATGACAGGGGTCCCAGCGCCAGAAACGCTGACTGAACCGGCTGGGGCTTCAGACCCACTTCCCAGAGCCGGGAAACCCGCAGTAGGGGGCACGTCAAACGCCACGGGGACACCCAGTCGAGCGCATCTAGGATGTGCAATGCAGCAGGGGCCAGCCGGCCAGGCCACCTCAGGACGTGGGCGTCAGGGAGTGCTGCTTCCGAGCGGGGCCACCGGGATGCCCGACATCAACCAGCCACCGGTGCCAGGCACGCTGTGTTCACCGTGAGCCACCTGGCACCACCGGCCGGCTGTCAGGGCCGAGGAAGGCGGGCAGGGCGTGCGGAGGCTCTGCAGGGGAACACGACGCTGAGCCAGGGGCCCGATACTGCTCGCAGGCACGAAGCTCATTTAGAAGTCTTGGCACTGGTGTGGGTGGTGGTCACCCGGGCCGTCAGGATGCCCCTCCTTTCCCTATAAAGGCTTCCGAGGCTGTGAGAGGAGCAGAGACCCGTGGCCTAGAGGAGCGCGCTGTCCGGCGGGCGTCCGGATGGTGCCCACCTGCCCCCCTATGTCTTTTCAGGTTTGAATCTGTGACTGTACGACCCACTTAAAACAGTGACTAATGTTCCCCTGTCGTGAGGAATCGGGGTGCCTGCCTGGTGGAAGGGGGACTCCGGCAGCTAGCGGCCTCTACTTGAGCGGCCCCTGGGCATGTTGAGAAGATGGGTTGCAGCGTACCCCTTTATCCTGCCTGCAAGACACTCAGCCTTCAGGAAGCGCACCAGGCCCCTGGCTCCCCAGAAACCCCTCTGCCCACGCCTGCCTCNGGCCATTCTGCGCTCTCGGTACAGACTTCTGCCTCCAGGCCTCGCCCCCGCAGGGGATGCCCACCATCAGCTGGGCCACTTCCTCTGGCCTTTGCAGAAGTGACTTCTAGAGAGAGTGGTCCACCTCCCAGCCATTCAGGGAGGAGCTGGCGGGGCTGCCCATGGGGAGGGACCACCCCCCGAGCCTTCCCAAGTCTCAGTTCTTGCAAAGGGACTGGTCTCTCACCCAGGGTGGGGCTGGGGGTCTCCTCCCAGGCTCATGGGGTTCAGGGGCGTCCTGACGGCTCCTAGGTGGGTTGGCACCCTGCACACTCAATTGCAGCTCACATGGGCCACCCTCAGGGGACACCCACCTTCCCGGAGCCCCCTTTGTTGGGCTCAGCCTCCCTTCATTGGCTGAGCACGGTGGTGAGTAAGGGGATGGACGGGGAGACNAGCCTTGGCCATTCTGCGCTCTCGGTACAGACTTCTGCCTCCAGGCCTCGCCCCCGCAGGGGATGCCCACCATCAGCTGGGCCACTTCCTCTGGCCTTTGCAGAAGTGACTTCTAGAGAGAGTGGTCCACCTCCCAGCCATTCAGGGAGGAGCTGGCGGGGCTGCCCATGGGGAGGGACCACCCCCCGAGCCTTCCCAAGTCTCAGTTCTTGCAAAGGGACTGGTCTCTCACCCAGGGTGGGGCTGGGGGTCTCCTCCCAGGCTCATGGGGTTCAGGGGCGTCCTGACGGCTCCTAGGTGGGTTGGCACCCTGCACACTCAATTGCAGCTCACATGGGCCACCCTCAGGGGACACCCACCTTCCCGGAGCCCCCTTTGTTGGGCTCAGCCTCCCTTCATTGGCTGAGCACGGTGGTGAGTAAGGGGATGGACGGGGAGACCCAGGGACCCCCCCAGACCCACACCCACCAGTCGGTCAGGACATCAGTTTCAGAATGTTAACGGTGTTTCTCAACTCTTCCTGCATCTCACCTTTGTCTGTATTTTCAAGGTCTTGCTTATAAACTCTTTCTAAGCTGATGAACTTTATGCAGTTTCAGGGAAACAGCTTGGTTTCCTGTTATTTCTGGTTAGCTCGCCTGCTGGCATCACAGACAACCTCTCCCGGCGCGGGGTGGGGGCGGGGGCTCCAGGCTGTCGAGGAAGACCCTCCCTCGGACCCTCTCTGGCTGCTAGGATGGGGCCTGTGCTAGGGGCTCTCTGGTTCAGGAAGGAAGCAGGGGTGGGGGCTGGGATGCCACCCCTTCAGCCAGCACCCTGGATGGAGCCTGCCCGTCCCTGCGCTGGGCAGGGGTCCCAGTCCCTCTCACAGGCGTGCAGTCCATCCACTCTGAATCTCAGGCAGCTGCTTCGTCAGGAGAACTCCTGGAAAGGATTCCACCCTGCCAAAAGTTAAGCACACGGAAGACTCTTGAGGCGCGGTGCCAGATTGCGCTGGAAAGCCTCTGTGCCCATTTATGCTCCTGTCCCTAGCGTGGAGGAGCCCACTTCCACACTCACTCACCAGCACTGAGAGCTGAAGTCCCTAATCTGTGCCAGTCTCACGGGCAAGAAAACGACTGACGTTTGGTCGCTTCACATTCCCCTTTTTTGACCATATGAGCGGAGTTGCGTGTTCTTCCTGTTGAGGCGTTTTCGCTTTTGTGCATGATCAGCTTTGACACTCATTTTTGTTGATTTGTGGGAGTTCTTTCTATATTAAGACTCTGCTGTTGTATCCCACAGGATAGACACAAGACTTGTGTGTTTCGTTACTTAGCTGTGTCCGACTCATTCGACCCCATGGACTGTGACCCACGAGGCTCCTCTGTCCATGGGATTCTCTAGGCAAGAATACTGGAGCGGGTTGCCATTTCCTTCTCCAGGGAATCTTCCCCACCCAGGGATTGAACCCAGGTCTCTTGCATTCCAGGCGGATGCTTTACCATCTGAGCTACTAGGGAAGGCCGAAATACAAGACTTGGCATGTAACAAATGCTCCCTAACCATTTGTCAAACGGCTCGATTTATGATTTAATCTGATTTCCCTAAAGCAATTTCTGCCCACTCTTGCTCCAGGTCACTTTACACTCGGAGCGAACATCTCCACAGCCCCGTCTCTGCCGTGTGAGGGGCACTGCCGCCCGGCCCTGAGCCAGAGCCTGCGGAATGCCAGGTGAGAGCCCCACTTGGGCCTCCTCTGACTCGGAACCTTTAAGAGGGAGCCCGTCGGAATTTTTCTACAACATACCTGGTCTCATCACAGCAATAATTGCTTCAAAAATTAGCATGCAACAGGAGACTTCTCAAAATAAAAACTAACCCGGAGGCAGTTAAGCCAGAGGCGCCCACCCTGTGAGGGGCCTGGCCCCACAGAGCCTGCCTCTCTGTCTCCGGGGCTCGTCTGCCCAGCCCAGAAGGCTCTTTCCCAGGAGTTCAGGCCCTCTGAGTGATCCCAGGGCAGGGGCGCGCTCTTGCCCGTGTGCTCAGGTGTGGTCGCCAGGTGGCTGGGGGTGGGGATGTGGCGTGGGCAGGTGAAGACGGGACCCCGCGTGCTGCCCACGTGGCCCCAGCAGGCGGCGTGTGACTGAACTATGCTGAGTCCAGGGGGCACCCTCGAGGGCAGGCAGTTGATGGGGGACCCGGGAGCAGGAAGGAGCCCACAGGCCTCACCTGAGCCTCCACCTGGGCTTCGGGACCCCTCACACCCTGCCCCCCAAGAGGTGGGAAGACAGGGTTAGCACTGGGATGGGCCCAGGGTGATGCTGCGGTCCAGGTGGTGGGCTGCCGACTCGTGGAGGACTTGTCCGACCAGAGGGGACAGTTGGTCCAGGCCGGGCCAGCTTGGGCCAAGACAGGTGTCAGCTGCTTCCTGCCCGAGAAGTGCCCTCCCGCTGGCTGCTCCCCATGCAGCTCCGGCCCCCATACTGGGTGCTGCCAGCTCGTATGGGGAACTGATGCCTGGGTCTGGTGACTTGGCTGCACCCTCTGTCTGCACATGGAATGACACCCACGTCCCAGGGGGTTAAGGCGGGGGGTGGGGCCCCAGAGAAGGGACCGAGCCATGCCCATCCGGATGGCCACTGCCCAAGCCGAAAGAGCAAGCGTGGCTGAGGAGGCGGAGATGGAAAACGGGGCAGCTGCCGTGGGACCTGTCTGGAGGGTCCTCAGAAAGCTACCGAGGAGCTCACCACATGAGCTGGCAGCACGCGCTCAGAGGCGGTGACGCAGGTGTGGAGGAAGCGCCGCACACCCGCAGCCACTGCAGCTGTGCCCCAGGCCAGAGTGGAGCCGCGCCTGTGGCCCAGCTGCACAGCGACGCTGAGCTGCCCTGAGCAGGAAGGGCGCTCTGGCCCGGGGCTCTGCTGATGCAGCGTCCAGGTCCAGGCCCAGGACACGTTCTCTCTGTAATCTTACTGGTTGGTCTTTGACGGCTGGGTCCTCGTTGCCAAGCGTGGGCTCCTCTAGTTGCAGGGCACAGGCCCCAGAGCGGGCTCAGTAGGTGTGGCCCCCGGGCCTCGCTGCTCAGCCGCACAGGCCATCTTCCCAGACCCGGGACCAAGGCCGTGTCCCCGGCATGGGCCGGCGGCCTCTCAACCACTGGCCCCCGGGGGGGCCAAGGCCACATCCCTTGCCAGGCCTCCTGGGAGGCGCTGGGGGCTCAGTGAGGGCGGTTTCAGTTTTGCAAGATGAGAAAGTTCTGGAGATGGACGTGGAGGCCGTACAGCAGCGTGAAGGTGCTTCGTGTCGCAGAAGTGGACGCGGGGAGTGTTAAGATCGCCACTTCTATCTTATGTATATTTTGCTAGAATTTCAAGAACAGGGGAAAACGGAAGAGGGCGCAGTTGGACTTTGTGGTCACACTGGGGCCTTCGCCGCCGCTGCCCTGGGCCAGCCGTGCGGCCCTTCTCGATGGGCCTTCGGCCTCCTTCACCACTTCACTGCTCGCCGCCCGCCCTCACCACGCGCCCCTGCTCAGTCACACAGGCGTGTCCGACTCTCTGCAACCCCATGGACTGTAGCCCGCCAGGCTCCTCTGTCCATGGGATTCTCCAGGCGAGAATACTGGAGAGGGTTGCCATTTCCTCCTCCAGGGGATCTTCCCGACCCAGGGATCGAATCTGGGTCTCCCTCATCTCCTGCACTGCAGGCGGGTTCTTTGCCGCTGAGCCGCTGACGCCGCATGGCTCTCCTCCCGCCTTCACAGCCAGCCACGGCGAGACACCCACGGTCACGCCAGCTTTGGGATTCNCATGGGATTCTCCAGGCGAGAATACTGGAGAGGGTTGCCATTTCCTCCTCCAGGGGATCTTCCCGACCCAGGGATCGAATCCGGGTCTCCCTCATCTCCTGCACTGCAGGCGGGTTCTTTGCCGCTGAGCCGCTGGCGCCGCATGGCTCTCCTCCCGCCTTCACAGCCGGCCACGGCGAGACACCCACGGTCACGCCAGCTTTGGGATTTGGTGAGGTTTCTTTGGCCCTTGGAAAGGTCTGTGGAAGGGCCCAGGGGTCTTCAACCTCGACTGGAAGTAACCAAAGAGCCTTCACACCTCAGGGGTCACCAGGCTACAGAAGCAAGAGCCACGTTCCGCGCCATCACTGGAGCCGCCCTGCCCCATGCAGCTCACTATCCAGCCCCTTGGCTGGGAACCTGGGCCACCCTTGCCAGAAGCTCCCACTGACCTCAAGGGGCTGCTCCGTCTCCACTGTCCACTCTTGGAGAAGCAGGCCTCTACATAGACAGCGCCTCCAGAGGCCAGGCTCAGGTTCTTCCTCCTCCCAGCAGGGACCCCAAAGCCCAGGGGGCATCCGCTCCCTGTGCCCACCCGCCATCCTCGGCATGGTCCCAGCGCAAGCCCCGCAGATCCCAGGGGACACCTCCAAAGGACGGTGTGAGAGCGCGGCTGAGCCGACGGGGTGGTGGAAAGCGGGGGGTGGGTGTGGGCTCTGGGCGTCCTGGTGTCTCCAGGTCCCTGCGCATGCTGTGGGCTGGGGCGTCATGCGGTGACGGACACCGGCGACTCCCCCGCGTGCCTGCATCAACAGAGGACACGGCCAGGCCCA
The DNA here is from genome assembly GCA_006410735.1 of Raphicerus campestris. Lineage (NCBI taxonomy): Eukaryota > Metazoa > Chordata > Mammalia > Artiodactyla > Bovidae > Raphicerus > Raphicerus campestris. Next base: position 501,683 of record SJYW01036042.1, on the reverse strand, counting down.
AGCTGTAGGGGCTGGTTTTATATTCCGTGACTGATTCTGCCCATCTATTTCCCCAGGGGACGTGGGCCCACCCACGGAGGGTGGGTGTGGGTTTTGCATCAGGACACCTGCCCAGGGTTCCACAGGTCAGCGACCCCCCTGGGAGGACGGCCCCCGCCACTCAGGAAATGCCCCGGGTGACGCCCCACTAGACATAAGCACACAACGACCACGAGACAGGGGAGAAAGTCGGTCTGTGGGGGCGGCTGCGGGAGCGGGCCCTCCCTGCAAGGCTCCACATGCTCAGGGGGTCGCTCCAGGTGATCTGATCCACGCGGTCCCCAGCCACGCCCGCCCTCACGCTTGTCTGTGCCCCGCAGGAAACGCCACGCTGGAGACGGGCCCTGCCGTGGAGGCCCTGTCGACGGGCGGGTCTCCCCACACGTGCGACGTGCCCTTCAACGACAGCAGGGCATTCCTGGTGGCCGTGTACAGCGGCGTGTGCGCGCTGGGCCTGCCGGCCAACTGCCTGACGGCGTGGCTCACGCTCCTGCAGGCGCGCCAGGGCCACGTGCTGGCCGTCTACCTCTTCTGCCTGGCGCTCTGCGAGCTGCTCTACACGAGCACACTGCCGCTCTGGGTCGTCTACATCCAGCACGGACACCGCTGGCCGCTCGGCGCCTGGGCCTGCAAGGCGGCCGCCTACGTCTTCTTCTGCAACCTCTACGTCAGCGTCCTCTTCCTGTGCTGCGTCTCCTGCGACCGCTTCCTGGCGGTGGTGTACGCGCTGGAGATGCGGGGCCGCCGCCACCAAAAGACCGCCATCCTCATCTCTGCGGCGGTCTTCCTTCTCGTCGGGCTCGTCCACACCCCGGTGTTCAAGATGGAGCACAATGACACGTGCTTCGAGACGCTGCCGATGGACCGCAGGGTGGCCGGGTACTACTACGCGCGCTTTACGGCGGGCTTTGCCGTTCCGCTGGCCATCATCGCCGTCACCAACCAGCGCATCTTCAGGGCCGTCCAGCTGAGCAGCAGCCTGAGCGCCGCCCAGAAGGCCAAGGTGAGGCTGCTGGCCATCGCGGTTGTGGCCATCTTCCTGGTCTGCTTTGCCCCCTATCACCTGGTGCTCCTGATCAAAGCCGCCGCCTTCTCCTACTACAGAGGGGACGAAGGCCATGTGTGCGCCTTTGAAATCCGCCTGTACACGGCCTCCGTGGTGTTCCTGAGCCTGGCCACCGTGAACAGCGTGGCTGACCCCATCATCTACGTGCTGGCCGCGGAAACGACACGCCAGGAGGTGTGCAGGATCCACAGGGGGTGGAAAAAGGGGTCCACGAAGATGGACAACGCCAAGCTCACATGCTCGAAGGACTCAGAGGAGGCGCGCTCGCCCATGTCCCTCACAAACAGCTACGCCTTCCCAGAGCCCATCTACCCACCAGGGCCATCGCCAGGCGCCCCAGAGGGGCTGGCCGAAGGGGCCTGTTGAGCCCAGCGCAGGAGTCCACTGCTGGCCACCCGGTGCTGCATGGGGCCTGCTAGCCAGTGTCCACGGTGCCGGCTGGGGAGCCCCCTCTTAATGACTCGCCCCCGATTTCTGGTCCCTGGAGTCTCTGCCGCCGGGGGTCCCGGCTGAGCAGAAGCCCCAGGGAAGGTGGCAGCACGCGCAGGGCAAGGGTGAGCCTGCTGGCCGCAGGAAAAGCTCAACGCGAACGGGAGCGCTCGCTCAGGCAGGCGCCGTCCGCCATGAGCGCACAGCGGGGCAGCTGGCACAGGCCGTGTGCCTGCCTGGTGCTCTGGCAGCTGACACAGGCCGTGTGTGGGAGCTGCCTGTCAGCCTCTGCGTGATGACTTTATTTCCTGAGCTTTTCTGCGAGCGCCGCTTGGATGCGAGTACATGGCTGGGCATCTCTGCTTCTGCCCTGGGTCGTCCACGCAGACTGTACCCCTGGTCATAGGCCCTTGGCTGGGACAGCTCGGCACTGTGGCCCTGAGGGGAGCCGTGGTGTCGGGGGGAATCACAAGGCGGGGTGCAGTCCACGTGGCCTCCAGAGGAAGCCCGTGTGTGCATGGGACGCACGCCTGTGGGCTGGGAGGGCCGAGGGGCATCCCAGGCAGGAGACACGCCCAAGGGCTCCAAGGACCCAGCAAGCTGTCAGCATGGAGGCTTCCTGGCTCCCTGTCGGGCGGAGCTGCCCAGGGCCAGGCCAGACACAGCGCTGCCTCCGTGTGCTCATTGGTAGCAGGGCCCATGACCCCAGCCTCAGCGGGTCAGTGGCACGGGCTGAGTGCACACAGCCCCGAGGTAGTGTCAGGGTCCAGTTCCACTCCCGCTTCTCTAAGGCCGCGCCGTGGATGAGCTTCACTGTGAAAGACCCNTGCTTCGTGTCGCAGAAGTGGACGCGGGGAGTGTTAAGATCGCCACTTCTATCTTATGTATATTTTGCTAGAATTTCAAGAACAGGGGAAAACGGAAGAGGGCGCAGTCGGACTTTGTGGTCACACTGGGGCCTTCGCCGCCGCTGCCCTGGGCCAGCCGTGCGGCCCTTCTCGATGGGCCTTCGGCCTCCTTCACCACTTCACTGCTCGCCGCCCGCCCTCACCACGCGCCCCTGCTCAGTCACACAGGCGTGTCCGACTCTCTGCAACCCCATGGACTGTAGCCCGCCAGGCTCCTCTGTCCATGGGATTCTCCAGGCGAGAATACTGGAGAGGGTTGCCATTTCCTCCTCCAGGGGATCTTCCCGACCCAGGGATCGAATCCGGGTCTCCCTCATCTCCTGCACTGCAGGCGGGTTCTTTGCCGCTGAGCCGCTGGCGCCGCATGGCTCTCCTCCCGCCTTCACAGCCGGCCACGGCGAGACACCCACGGTCACGCCAGCTTTGGGATTTGGTGAGGTTTCTTTGGCCCTTGGAAAGGTCTGTGGAAGGGCCCAGGGGTCTTCAACCTCGACTGGAAGTAACCAAAGAGCCTTCACACCTCAGGGGTCACCAGGCTACAGAAGCGAGAGCCACGTTCCGCGCCATCACTGGAGCCGCCCTGCCCCATGCAGCTCACTATCCAGCCCCTTGGCTGGGAACCTGGGCCACCCTTGCCAGAAGCTCCCACTGACCTCAAGGGGCTGCTCCGTCTCCACTGTCCACTCTTGGAGAAGCAGGCCTCTACATAGACAGCGCCTCCAGAGGCCAGGCTCAGGTTCTTCCTCCTCCCAGCAGGGACCCCAAAGCCCAGGGGGCATCCGCTCCCTGTGCCCACCCGCCATCCTCGGCATGGTCCCAGCGCAAGCCCCGCAGATCCCAGGGGACACCTCCAAAGGACGGTGTGAGAGCGCGGCTGAGCCGACGGGGTGGTGGAAAGCGGGGGGTGGGTGTGGGCTCTGGGCGTCCTGGTGTCTCCAGGTCCCTGCGCATGCTGTGGGCTGGGGTGTCATGCGGTGACGGACACCGGCGACTCCCCCGCGTGCCTGCATCAACAGAGGACACGGCCAGGCCCAAGCTGTAGGGGCTGGTTTTATATTCCGTGACTGATTCTGCCCATCTATTTCCCCAGGGGACGTGGGCCCACCCACGGAGGGTGGGTGTGGGTTTTGCATCAGGACACCTGCCCAGGGTTCCACAGGTCAGCGACCCCCCTGGGAGGACGGCCCCCGCCACTCAGGAAATGCCCCGGGTGACGCCCCACTAGACATAAGCACACAACGACCACGAGACAGGGGAGAAAGTCGGTCTGTGGGGGCGGCTGCGGGAGCGGGCCCTCCCTGCAAGGCTCCACATGCTCAGGGGGTCGCTCCAGGTGATCTGATCCACGCGGTCCCCAGCCACGCCCGCCCTCACGCTTGTCTGTGCCCCGCAGGAAACGCCACGCTGGAGACGGGCCCTGCCGTGGAGGCCCTGTCGACGGGCGGGTCTCCCCACACGTGCGACGTGCCCTTCAACGACAGCAGGGCATTCCTGGTGGCCGTGTACAGCGGCGTGTGCGCGCTGGGCCTGCCGGCCAACTGCCTGACGGCGTGGCTCACGCTCCTGCAGGCGCGCCAGGGCCACGTGCTGGCCGTCTACCTCTTCTGCCTGGCGCTCTGCGAGCTGCTCTACACGAGCACACTGCCGCTCTGGGTCGTCTACATCCAGCACGGACACCGCTGGCCGCTCGGCGCCTGGGCCTGCAAGGCGGCCGCCTACGTCTTCTTCTGCAACCTCTACGTCAGCGTCCTCTTCCTGTGCTGCGTCTCCTGCGACCGCTTCCTGGCGGTGGTGTACGCGCTGGAGATGCGGGGCCGCCGCCACCAAAAGACCGCCATCCTCATCTCTGCGGCGGTCTTCCTTCTCGTCGGGCTCGTCCACACCCCGGTGTTCAAGATGGAGCACAATGACACGTGCTTCGAGACGCTGCCGATGGACCGCAGGGTGGCCGGGTACTACTACGCGCGCTTTACGGCGGGCTTTGCCGTTCCGCTGGCCATCATCGCCGTCACCAACCAGCGCATCTTCAGGGCCGTCCAGCTGAGCAGCAGCCTGAGCGCCGCCCAGAAGGCCAAGGTGAGGCTGCTGGCCATCGCGGTTGTGGCCATCTTCCTGGTCTGCTTTGCCCCCTATCACCTGGTGCTCCTGATCAAAGCCGCCGCCTTCTCCTACTACAGAGGGGACGAAGGCCATGTGTGCGCCTTTGAAATCCGCCTGTACACGGCCTCCGTGGTGTTCCTGAGCCTGGCCACCGTGAACAGCGTGGCTGACCCCATCATCTACGTGCTGGCCGCGGAAACGACACGCCAGGAGGTGTGCAGGATCCACAGGGGGTGGAAAAAGGGGTCCACGAAGATGGACAACGCCAAGCTCACATGCTCGAAGGACTCAGAGGAGGCGCGCTCGCCCATGTCCCTCACAAACAGCTACGCCTTCCCAGAGCCCATCTACCCACCAGGGCCATCGCCAGGCGCCCCAGAGGGGCTGGCCGAAGGGGCCTGTTGAGCCCAGCGCAGGAGTCCACTGCTGGCCACCCGGTGCTGCATGGGGCCTGCTAGCCAGTGTCCACGGTGCCGGCTGGGGAGCCCCCTCTTAATGACTCGCCCCCGATTTCTGGTCCCTGGAGTCTCTGCCGCCGGGGGTCCCGGCTGAGCAGAAGCCCCAGGGAAGGTGGCAGCACGCGCAGGGCAAGGGTGAGCCTGCTGGCCGCAGGAAAAGCTCAACGCGAACGGGAGCGCTCGCTCAGGCAGGCGCCGTCCGCCATGAGCGCACAGCGGGGCAGCTGGCACAGGCCGTGTGCCTGCCTGGTGCTCTGGCAGCTGACACAGGCCGTGTGTGGGAGCTGCCTGTCAGCCTCTGCGTGATGACTTTATTTCCTGAGCTTTTCTGCGAGCGCCGCTTGGATGCGAGTACATGGCTGGGCATCTCTGCTTCTGCCCTGGGTCGTCCACGCAGACTGTACCCCTGGTCATAGGCCCTTGGCTGGGACAGCTCGGCACTGTGGCCCTGAGGGGAGCCGTGGGGTCGGGGGGAATCACAAGGCGGGGTGCAGTCCACGTGGCCTCCAGAGGAAGCCCGTGTGTGCATGGGACGCACGCCTGTGGGCTGGGAGGGCCGAGGGGCATCCCAGGCAGGAGACACGCCCAAGGGCTCCAAGGACCCAGCAAGCTGTCAGCATGGAGGCTTCCTGGCTCCCTGTCGGGCGGAGCTGCCCAGGGCCAGGCCAGACACAGCGCTGCCTCCGTGTGCTCATTGGTAGCAGGGCCCATGACCCCAGCCTCAGCGGGTCAGTGGCACGGGCTGAGTGCACACAGCCCCGAGGTGGTGTCAGGGTCCAGTTCCACTCCCGCTTCTCTAAGGCCGCGCCGTGGATGAGCTTCACTGTGAAAGACCCCAAGACATGTGATTTCTCGTCTGGGAATAAAAGCACAACAGTACCCATCAGTGCCGACTTCCTCGTGTGCAGAAATGTCACTTCTCAGGCTCAGGGAGAGGGCCAGGCTGGGGGAGGGGAGCCCCAGCTCTCCAGGTGATGCGCGGGTTCTAGAAAAGTCCGGAGTGTTCACAGGGCTATCCCTCGAGGCTGACACAGGAGTTCCTGGGGCTGCTGTAACTAATCACCGCAGGATCTCCCAGCCTGCAGGCTGGAGGTGTGGATTGAGGCGTGGGGGCCCCCTGGAGGCCTGGGCTCCAGACCTCATCCTTGGCCTCTGGAGCTCACAAATCCTTGGCTTCCTGGGTGTGGCCACATCACCCCAGGCCATCCCCCTGTCTCTTGTCTGTCTCTTTGGACCTGGGGCTCCCCTGGATAACCCAGGGTGAGCTCACTGCTACACCCTTAGACAGAGTCTATTTTCCAGCAAGGTCCTGCCCGCAGACTCCAGGGCGCAGGATGAGACACATCCTTCCGGGGGCAACAAGCCCACCCCCCACAGATGGCAACAGGGAGCAACAGCCGTGCTGTATGGCTCCCGGGGGAGGTTCAGTTCAGTTTAATTCAGTCGCTCGGTTGCGTCTGGTTCTTTGCAACCCCACGGCTGCGGCATGCCTAGCCTCCATGTCCCAGGGGAGGAGCGGCCCCCGGACTCGCCCCTCACCCCTCACTTGCTCTGCCCCTGTCGCCGTCTGCGGGGAGGCGCCCGTGGCAAATGCCGTTCCCATGAGAGCACCCCACGACTGCGCTGGCTTCCCAGTCGCTCGAAAGTCTGCTCTAAAAAAGTGAATGGTGGCTGCGTCGTTTTCATTAATACCTTTTCTTTGCAGCCTCGGGCCGCTCCCTTGGCGGTTTTGGGAAAGATTCTGGTGTCTGCAATCCCAGGCCTTCCCAGGTGACCCCCCTCCCAGGACTGTCTGCACCGCAGCCTCTTGCTGTCACTTGCCCCGGGGGTTCACCACAGGGCTTCCCTGGTGGCTCAGATGATAAAGAAATCTGCCTACAATACAGGAGACCTGGGGTCCAATCCCTGGGTTGGGAAGATACCTGGAGAAGGAAATGGCAACTCACTCCAGTGTTCCTGCCTGGAAAATTCCAAGGACAGAGGAGCCTGGTAGGCTACAGTCCATGGGGTCACAAAGAGTTGGATAGGACCGAGCGACTGACACCTTCATTTGTCGACATTTTATGCCTCAGTTTTCAGTCATGGACATAAAGCTTGTGCTCCCATCGAGGGGGACCCTCTGGGGCTCAGGGTCTCCAACTCCCTGCTGTAGGTGTCCTAGGGTGGCCGAAACAAATGACCACAAACTGGGATGATATGTCTTAGAACAACAGGAATTGACCCTCTCATAGCTCGCAGCCCCACGTCCAGAATCAAGGTGCCAGAAGCCTCCAAAAGAGGGTCCTTTCTGCTCCAGCAGCCTCTGGTGGCTCCAGGGTCCCTGGGCTTGTGGCTACGTCGCCCCAACCTCTGCTGCTTCTGGCTTTGTGTGCCCTCGCGTGTGTCCCTCTGGGGTGCCCCTTCGGTCTCAAGGCCATGTGCCGAGCCCCAGAGTCCATCTAGCCCCCGGTGCTGCAGTCCTGGGTCCGCCGTCTCCCTGACCCAGTGGCCCCATACCGGGGCACCGCTTTCTGTCCTTTCTCCTGTGGAGCCGGAGCCCACCTTGCTGGCACCAGGGTGGCCAGGCTGCCCAAGGAGCAGAGGCATCAGACGGAGGCGGGCTGTGTCCTGTGCCCTGCCGGGTCAGTAGGCTCCACCCTTGGCCCGAGGGGCCTTCACCTGCCCTCGGCCTGTGTGCGGGGCTGTGCGAGCCTCAGGAGGGGGCCTGTCCTGTCCACTCCATCCCTCCTGCGCCCCTCCGTCCTCTCACTAGACGTGCCTGCTCAGAGCACCGCTTGGTTTGTGCGTGTGTGCATGTCACGTGGCCCTGGACGCACACCCCCAGCTCCCAGCAAAGGGGCTTCCCAGTGAATTCACCACCACATCTTCACCTCCAGGCTGGGAATCCCCCGCTCCTCCGTCTTCTGCTGACGTCACGCAACCAATAAGCAGCCCCCTTCTTCCGGAGCAGGATCCATCCCGCACTGTCTGGTCTACCAGCTCACCACTGAGGCAGGGGGTGTGGGGACAGGAGCCCCTGGCTGAGTAAGGAGCCGCCAGGAGCTTGCCAGGAGGGCTGCCCGAGGGGCTCCCCCCAGGAGTGTCAGCGGCGCCTCCGGGGATGGGGCAGGGCTGCATGAGGTGAGAAGGCGGCTGCGGGGCGGGCCTTCGCAGCGGGGAGGGCAGGCTCCCCGAGGAGGGTCCCGGGTCCCAGTCCAGGTTCTCAGCCCTCGGTGCAGGGGCCC
>SJYW01036042.1:447644-485308 GCA_006410735.1 Raphicerus campestris | reverse complement strand
CACTGTTTCCCCATCTATTTCCCATAAAGTGATGGGATCAGATGCCGTGATCTTAGTTTTCTGAATGTTCAGTTTTAAGCCAACTTTTTCACTCTCTTCTTTCACTTTCATCAAGAGGCTCTTTAGTTCTTCGCTTTCTGCCATAAGGGTAGTGTTATCTGCATATCTGAGGTTATTGATATTTCTCCTGGCAATCTTAATTCCAGCTTGTGCTTCATCCAGCCTAGCATTTCTCATGATGTACTCTGCATGTAAGTTAAATAAGCAGGGTGACAATATACAGCCTTGACGTACTCCTTTCCCGATTTGGAACAAGTCTGTTGTTCCATGTCCAGTTCTAACTGTTACTTCCTGACCTGCATACAGATTTCTCAAGAGGCAGGTCAGGTGGTATTAAGATCTGGTATTCCCATCTCTTTAAGAATTTTCCATAGTTTGTTGTGATCCACACAGTCAAAGGCTTTGGCATAGTCAATAGAGCAGAAATAGATGTTTTTCTGGAACTCTCTTGCTTTTTCAATGATCCAACGGATGTTGGCAATTTGATCTCTGGTTCCTCTGCCTTTTCTAAATCCAGCTTGAACATCTGGAAGTTAATGGTTCACATACTGTTGAAGCCTGGCTTGGAGAATTTTGAGCGTTACTTTGCTAGCATGTGAGATGAGTGCAATTGTTCAGTAGCTTGAGCATTCTTTGGCATTGCCTTTGGGATTGGAATGAAAATTGATCTTTTCCATTCCTGTGGCCACTGCTGAGTTTTCCAAATTTGCTGGCATATTGAGCACAGCACTTTCACAGCATCATCTTTTATATTTGAAACAGCTCCACTGGAATTCCATCACCTCCACTAGCTTTGTTAGTAGTGATGCTTTCTAAGACCCACTTGACTTCGCATTCCAGGATGTCTGGCTCTAGATGAGTGATCATACCATCGTGATTATCTGGGTTGTGAAGATCTTTTTTATATAGTGCTTCTGTGTATTCTTGCCACCTCTTCTTAATATCTTTTTGTTCTGTTAGGTCCATACCATTTCTGTCCTTTTTTGTACCCATCTTTGCATGAAATGTTCCCTTGGTATCTTTAATTTTCTTGAAGAGATCTCTTTCTCATTGTATTGTTTTCTTCTATTTCTTTGCACTGGTCACTGGGGAAAGCTTCTTATCTCTCCTTGCTATTCTTTGGAACTCTGCATTCAAATAGATATATTTTTCTTTTTCTCCTTTGCTTTTCACTTCTCTTTTCACAACTATATGTAAGGCTGTCTCAGGCAGCCATTTTGCCTTTTTGCATTTCTTTTTCTTGGAGATGGTCTCCATCCCTGTCTCCTGTACAATGTCATGAACTTTCATCCATAGTTCTTCAGGCACTCTATCTATCAGATATAATCCCTTGAATCTATTTGTCACTTCCACTGTATGATCATAAGGGATTTTATTTAGATCATTTCTGAATGGTCTAGTGGTTTTCCCTAATTTCTTCAGTTTAAGTCTGAATTTGGCAATAAGGAGTTCATGATCTGAGCCACAGTCAGCTCCTGGTCTTGTTTTTGCTGACTGTATAGAGTTTCTCCATCTTTGGCTGCAAAGAATATAATCAATCTGATTTTGGTGTTGACCATCTGGAGATGTCCATGTATAGAGTCTTCTCTTGTGTTGTTGGAAGAGGGTGTTTGCTATGACCAGTGCATTCTCTTGGCAAAACTCTGTTAGCCTTTGCCCTGCTTCATTCTGTACTCCAAGGCCAAATTTGCCTGTTACTTCAGGTGTTTCTTGACTTCCTACTTTTGCATTCCAGTCCCCTATAATGAAAAGGACATCTTTTTTGGGTGTTAGTTCTAAAAGGTCTTGTAGGTCTTCATAGAACCGTTCAACTTCAGCTTCTTCAGCATTACTGGTTGGGGCATAGACTTGGATTACTGTGATATTGAATGGTTTGCCTTGGAAACGAACAGAGATCATTCTGTCGTTTTTGAGATTGCATCCAAGTACTGCATTTCGGACTCTTTTGTTGACCATGATGGCTACTCCATTTCTTCTGAGGGATTCCTGCCCGCAGTAGTAGATATAATGGTCATCTGAGTTAAATTCACCCTTTCTAGTCCATTTTAGTTCTTTGATTCTTAAAATGTCAGTGTTCACTCTTGCCATCTCCTGTTTGAGCACTTCCAATTTGCCTTGATTCATGGACCTAACATTCCAGGTTCCTATGCAATATTGCTGTTTACAGCATCAGACCTTGCTTCCATTACCAGTCACATCCACAGCTGGGCGTGGTTTTCGCTTTGGCTCTGTCTCTTCATTTTCTCTGGAGTTATTTCTCCACTGATCTCCAGTAGCATTTTGGGCACCTGCTGACCTGGGAGTTCCTCTTGCAGGGTCCCATCTTTTTGCCTTTTCGTACTGTTCATGGGGCTCTCAAGGCAAGAGTACTGGAGTGGTTTGCCATTCTGTTTCCCAGTGGACCACATTTGTCAGAACTCTCCACCATGGCCCGTCTGTCTTGGGTGGCCCCACAGGGCATGGCTCATAGTTCCATTGAGTTAGACAAGCCCATGTGATCAGATTGGTCAGTGTTCTGTGATTGTGGTTTGCATTCTGTCCACCCTCTGATGGAGAAGGATAAGCGGCTTGTGGGAGCTTCCTGATGGGAGAGACTGACTGAGGGAGAAACTGAGTCTTGTTCTGATGTGCAGGGCCATGCTCAGTAAATCTTTAATCCAATTTTCTGTTGATGGGTGCTGTGTTCCCTCCGTGTTATTTACCTGGGGCCAAACTATGGTGGAGGTGATGAAGATAATGGTGAAAGTGAAAGTGAAGTCGCTCCGTCAGTCCAACTCTTGGCGACCCCATGGACTGTAAGCCTACCAGGCTCCTCCGTCCGTGGGATTTTCCAGTCAAGAATACTGGAGTGGGTTGCCATTTCCTTCTCCAGGAGATCTTCCTGACCCAGGGACTGAATCCATGTCTGCTGCATTGTAGGCAGAGGCTTTACTGTCTGAGTCACCAGGGAACCTGAAAGATAATGGTGACCTTTTTCAAAAGGTCCCACGCATGCGCTGCTACACTCAGTGTCCCCAGCCCTGCAGCAGGCCACTGCCGACCCACGCCTCTGCTGGAGACTCCTGGACACTCCTGGGCAAGTCTGGGTCAGTCTCTTGTGGTGTTTCTTCTCCTTTCTCCTGGTTCGCACAAGGTCTGTTTGTGACCTCCAAGAGTCTGCTTCCCGGTCCTGTGTAAGTTCTGGCTGCTCTGTGGTGGGGTTGATGGCGACCTCCCATGCCACAGCCAGGCCTGCTGCACCCAGAGCCCCTCCCCTTGCGGCAGCCCACTGCTGACCCGTCAAGCACAGTTCTCTCAGTCTCTGTGAGGTCTCTGGGTCCTGGTGGGCACAATGTTTGTTTGAGCTCTCTGAGCATCTCTGGTGGGAATGGGGTTTGACTGTAAACATGAATTAGCCCACTTCATGGGAAATAGATGGGTAAACAGTGGAAACAGTGTCAGACTTTATTTTGGGGGGCTCCAAAATCACTGCAGATGGTGACTGCAGCCATGAAATTAAAAGATGCTTACTCCTTGGAAGAAAAGTTATGAACAACCTAGACAGCATATTCAGAGAAGGCAATGGCACCCCACTCCAGTACTCCTGCCTGGAAAATCCCATGGCCGGAGGAGCCTGGTAGGCTACAGTCCATGGGGTTGCTGAGGGTCGGACACGACTGAGGACTTCACTTTCACTTTTCACTTTCATGCATTGGAGAAGGAAATGGCAACCCACTCCAGTGTTCTTGCCTGGAGAATCCCAGGGACGGGGGAGCCTGGTGGGCTGCTGTCTATGGGCTCGCACAGAGTCAGACACGAATGAAGTGACTTAGCTGCAGAGACCATATTGAAAAGCAGAGACATTATTTTGCCAACAAAGGTCCGTCTAGTCAAGGCTATGCTTTTTCCTGTGGTCATGTATGGATGTGAGAGTTGGACTGTGAAGAAGGCTGAGCGCTGAAGAACTGATGATTTTGAACTGTGGTGTTGGAGAAGACTCTTGAGAGTCCCTTGGACTGCAAAGAGATCCAACCAGTCCATTCTAAAGATCAGCCCTGGGATTTCTTTGGAGGGAAGGATGCTAAAGCTGAAACTCCAGTACTTTGGCCACCTCATGCGAAGAGTTGACTCATTGGAAAAGATTCTGATGCTGGGAAGGATTGGGGGCAGGAGAAGGGGATGACAGAGGATGAGATGGCTGGATAGCATCACTGACTCAATGGATGTGAGTCTGAGTGAACTCTGTGAGATGGTGATGGACAGGGAGGCCTGTTGTGCTGCGATTCATGGGGTCGCAAAAAGTCGGACACGACTGAGCGACTGAACTGAACTGGACTGAACCATCTTGCTGGGGCTTCTCCTTTGCCTTTGGACATGGGATATCTCCTCAAAGTTGCTCCAGCACCGTGCAGCTGCTGCTCCAGGTTTGTAGGAAAGGAATATTTGAGAAAATTAACTTTATATGTGGTCAAGATGTCTAAAATTGAATTGCTATTACAAGGGTTTAAAAAATAAGCTTTCAGATTAGTAAAACTTATGTAAACTAAAACAAGTTTCCTACGCTAAAAGGGCTGTTTTCTCGAATCGTTGTCTGCTTCTCATAAGAAAGCATGAGAGGTTTTTCCTTACCGTTTAGTCACCTGCTTAGGAAACCAGAATTGTGCTTTCCCCAGATTACTTCCTGTGCTTTAGGTTGTCTTAATCAGACCTTCGATTACTTAAGAAAATGAAATCTTCTCAGTATTAAAAGTGATACATTTTTCTTATGTCACTCACTTAGTTGTGTCCGACTCTGTGTGACCCCATGGAGTGTAGCCCACCAGGCTCCTCTGTCCATGGGATTTTTCAGGTAAGAATACTAGATTGGGTTGACATTTCCTGTTCCACGAGATCTTGCAGACCCAGAGATCAAATCCCTGTCTCCTGCACCTTCTGCCCTGACAGGTTGGTTCTTTGCCTCTCAGCCACATGGGAAGCCCTGTGTCTGTGTGTTAGTTGCTCAGCCATGTCCGACTGTTTTCAGCTCCATGGACTGTAGCTTTCCAGGCTCCTCTATCCATGGAATTCTCCAAGTAGGAATACTAGAGTGGGTAACCATTCCCTTCTCCATTGATCTTCCTGACCCAGAGATCAAACCCAGGTCTCCTGCATTATAGGCACATTCTTTACCATCTGAGCCATCAGGGAAGCCCTAACTTTTTGTATTTGGCTTTGAAATAATTTATCATTACTTTGGTCAAATAGGTAATTAATAATCATTTCGTAGTAGGCTGTGGCCCAATGTAAGCAAATGTCCAAAGCCTTTTGATATTTTTGACAAACTTTCCAGAAGTTGGGTTCTAAATGAAGGCTTTCTCACCTTGAACTAACTCCAGGCTCTTCCAGGAGGTCTTTGAAAAGCTCAAAGGATTCATCTGTCACCTTGTAAAATATTAAACTAATCAGGCTTTTGTGGTTCAGTCCCTCAATTCAGTTTCAGTTCAGGTGCTCAGTCTTGTCCGACTCTTTGCAACTCCATGGACTGCAGCACACCAGGCCTCCCTGTCCATCACTTATTCCCAGAGCTTGCTCAAACTCATGTCCATCAAATCGGTGATGCCATCCAACCATCTCACACTCTTTCATCCCCTTCTCTTCCTGCCTTCAATCTTTCCCAGCATCAGGGTCTTTTCAAATGAGTCAGTTCTTCTCATCAGGTGGCCAAAGGATTGGAGTTTCAGCTCTAACATCCATTCTTCCAATGAATATTCAGGACTGATTTCCTTTAGGATGGACTGTTTGGATCTTGCAATCCAAGGACCTCTCAAGAGTCTTCTCCAAAACTACATTTCAAAAGCATCAATTCTTCGGCGCTCAGCCTTCTCTATAGCCCAACTCTCACATCCATACATGACTACTGGAAAAACCATAGCTTTGACTAGACTGACCTTTGTTGGCATATCTCTCTCCGTGGATATGCTGTCTAGATTGTTCATGACTTTTCTTCCAAGGAGCAAGTATCTTTTAATTTCATGGCTGCAGTCACCATCTGCAGTGATTTTGGAGCCCAAGAAAATAAAGCCTCTCACTATTTCCACTGTTTCCCCATCTATTTGCCATGAAGTGATGGGACCAGATGCCATGATCTTAGTTTTCTGTCTGTTGAGCTTTAAGCCAACTTTTTCACTCTCCTCTTTCACTAAGAGGCTCTTTAGTTCTTCTTCGCTTTCTGCCATAAGGGTGGTGTCATCTGCATATCTGAGGTTATTGATATTTCTCCTGGCAATCTCGTTTCCAGCTTTTGCTTCATCCAGCCCAGTGTTTCTCATGATGTACTCTGCATATAAGTTAAATAAGCAGGGTGACAATATACAGCCTTGACGTACTCCTTTCCCAATTTGGAACCAGTCCGTTGTTCCCTATCTGGTTCTAACCATTGGTTTTTGACCTGCCTCTAGATTTCTCAGTGTCTATGCTGAGAGCTTTGTACTTTCCTCCTCTTTAATAAATCCTATTCTCCTGCTACAGTGAATGCTTTAGTGTTCATGGATTCCATTCTTTGGCTCTGTGAACAAGAACTTGGACTCCCATCTCATCTTTGTTAAACAAGTCTTCTTGGTTTTGTGGTTAAGCAAACCTGCTTTCTTGAATAATCATTAACTTACAGGGGTATTCCCATATTCTTGGTGACTCATAAGCTTGCAATGCATGTCAGAGTGAGGATGGGATCTTAGTTTTCCCACTAGGGACTGAACCGTCACCCCCTACTGTGGAAGCCAGGTGTCTTAACTACTGGACCATTAGGGAAGACCCCATCACGTTGGAAAGAGTTCCTTCCTCATTATCTTGTGTAAGATTGGTATTATTTCTCCTTTTTGAGTGTTTTTCATAGATTCCAGTTCTCCTTAATTTTCTGCAATACAATTGCTGTTTTAAATAGCTCACTAGCACCAATACCTGGGGTCACCCACAAGTCTATTTCTATTATCTGTTGTTTTCCTTTTTGCCATTTTTGGTCTTGTGTCCTGGTATGCCTGTTAATTTTTTATTGTAAGCTGGACATTTTGGTTAAGACTTAAGTCTCTGGAAAGTACCACCTTCCTTTTACAGCATTCTGGATCTTTGTCAATCTGAGAGTGTAAATTGGCATCAAATGAGTGTAGATTGAATTTGCGTTGCTTTCCTTCCAAGGCTGAGCGTTTCCCATCAGGCTGTGGTTCAGTCGCTCACTATTTTCCGACTCTTTTCCACTGCATGGACTCAGCACTCCAGGCCGCCTTGTCCTTCACTATCTACCTGCGTTTGCTCAAACTCATGTCCATTGAGCTGGTGATGCCCTTTCTCATCCTCTGGTTAAGAGAATCTTATTTCCTTTGCCCTCAACCCACTTTCTGTCAAGTTTGTTCATCTCTGTTCCAGCTGTAGGGTAATCTGCATATTAAGGAATTTAATCTTTGGTGCTGCAGATGGCCAGCAGCAAACTTCCCCCTAGTTTTCCTCCTTGTTTGACGAGCACACGTATGACCTTTGGAGTCACTGCAGAGACCTAACTGGACTTTTTATTCCCCCATCCTATCCCCAGCTGCGAGTCTCCTGAGGCCCGGTCTCCCGCCTCGCTCGGAGGGAAGCCCCAGTCTCCGCACCCGGCCCATCTGGACCCAGACCCGCTCAGGCCCCAGACGCTCCGCTCTCTATTCCCTTCCTTCCTCCTCAGGCGACCACTGCCCTCGAGGCCTGTGTGGGCAAAGCCCCCATCCAACGTGGGCTTGCGCTGCCCGCGAGGTAGCCTCCCAGCGTCTGCCGCTGGGCACCGTCACGGGACACGGGAGGATGCAGGCCTCTCACTGCGTCACCACCGAGCCCCCGGCGTGCACGCGAGAAACGCTCCTTAACTGAGTGGACTGAGGCTATTCAAGGCCTTTCCACTAAAAAGTTAGCCTTTAAAAGAAACACCCTCAACGCCCACCTCACGCCCAGCCCCGCGGAGGCCGGCGCAGGCGCACTGGCGGCGCGCGCGGAGACCTGGGAGCCGCCCGGAGCGCGGCGGCCGGAGGCGCGGGCCCAACGGCCGACGCGGCCGCGCGGGAACTCGCGCGCCAGGCCCCGCCCGCGGTTTGAACCTGAGGCCCCGCCCCCGCGCCCGCGCCCGGCCAATCAGCAGGCGGGGCGGCCGGCTCCACGGCGACCCTTTGGGGCGCTGCGCGGCCCCGCCCCTCCCGCGGCCCCTCCCTCGGCGGCGGCGCGGGCGGCGCGGGCGGCGCGGACGCTGGTGGCCGGGTAAGCGTGCCGGCGTTTCTCGGGTCTTTGTGCGGCTGCTGGGCCTCGGGGGGGCCTCGGTCGTAGGCGGGGACGCTAGGCCCCTGGAGGGGTCCTTGGGGGGCTGCCCCGGACTGGAGACCCNTTGGGCGCTGCGCGGCCCCGCCCTCCGGCCCCGCTCCTCCCGCGGCCCCTCCCTCGGCGGCGGCTCGGGCGGCGCGGGCGGCGCGGACGCTAGTGGCCGGGTAAGCGTGCCGGCGTTTCTCGGGTCTTTGTGCTTCTGCTGGGCCTCGGGGGGGGCCTCTGTCGTAGGCGGGGACGCTAGGCCCCTGGAGGGGTCCTTGGGGGGCTGCCCCGGACTGGAGACCCGGGAGGCTGAGACGGACCCGGGGGGCGCCCGAGGCGTCGGGCTCGGGGAGAACCTGGGGGCCGGGGACGCGTCGGAGGAGGGGCGCGGCCGTGGAGACCGACGTCCCCCGCCCGTTCTCCCGCCGAGTGAGCGGCCGCCTGGGGCTCCCTTGCTGCTGCCGCACCCTGAACTTGGGCTGTCCCGCTCCATTTCAGTCCACAGGAACATCCCCTTAGCTTTAATTGGGGAGTCTTAAGGAGGAGAAACCCCTAAGGTGGGTCTGTCGGGCTCTCCGCGGGGAATCCCCCACGCTTCTTACCATGGACTTGGAAGAGATCAGTGCAGGCCCTCCTCCCCCCAGCTCCCACGATGACCCTCCAGGAAGACCTGTAGGGACCCTGACCCTGTTTGTACCCCTGACCACAGTGCCCCGAAGCCGCTGCCCCTCTGTCACTCATCTGTCCATCCTTCTGGGCTTCTTCCACCCACCTATCCGTTCATCCTTTTATCTCCCCACCCATCCGTTTCTAGGTTTCCTTCCTAATCTGCATTTCTTGTATAGTGAGCAGGGGGTAATGGGTGTTTGCAATGAAACGCTTGAATTTCATCATAGATCTTTTTAGCGGGACTAGGGTTTTGCAATTCCGTCCTGCCTTCCAAAAATGGCCCAGGCCGAGGCTCCTTTCTCTGGAACCCCTGAAGTCTGGGCTGCCTCCCTGCAGCGGGCTGCATGCCTCTTGAGTGTTCAGTTTGAGTTCCTTTCCTTTGTGTCTCAGCTTTAATTGTTTTGAAAAGGAACACTGAGGATGTTTTGCAGTGGTTTCTCTCCCCTGGACAGCAGGAGACCCAGCTTCTCTATAAGCTGGTTAGGGGAGTGATGCCAGCCTTGGGTGGCCTGAAGCCACACTCGTCTGCTTACTCACAGCCTGGCCTTAGCTGCCCCTTCCAGTGGACAGTGACGTCAGGGAGGGGAGCAGGGCACGGGGCAGTGGGAGGAGGGCTCCCAGACCTTGTGTCCACTGGGCTGCCTGAACTGCCCTGTCCTGCCTCTGTCGCCGGGCTAGGAAAAGTACCAGACTCACTTCCAGAGGTAAGCGCACCGCTCTACATTTTCAAAAGCTGATTGTCCCCACAGCAGGATGACCAGGAAGAGCATCCGCCAGGTAACTGCTGGGAGAGGCTGTGGTCCAAATAGCGGTTTCCCTCTGCTGGAGACTCCCCTGTTTCCTCTTCGGAGGCCCTATGTGGCTTGCACAGGACAACCTCCTGGAATTAACCGTTCTGTTGAAATGAGCCAGGAAAGATACTGTCCTCTTACAAAGTTAAATATTGTATGGACTTCTTACATACAGATTGCTCTTTGTTTTCAAGTTGCACCATGATTTAGAATTAAAATTGAAATTAAGAATGAAAAATACAGTTATGACTTTCTTTTGAGAGAGAGAGAGAAGGTGGCCTCTTTTATCTTGGGAAAAGGCTGGAAGTTTCCCTCAAGCTTGCTATGAGAACATATTCCGAGGAAGAGAAAGCTTGTGTATTTTATTCCAAGTAACGAAAGTTACTTGAGGGAGTTCCCTGGCAGTCAGGTGGCTAAGACTCCGTGCTTTTACTGCAAGGGGCCCTGGTTCAAGCCCTGGTGGGGAACTAAGATCCCACAGGTTGCCTGATACTGCCCCCCCAGCCCCCAACCAAAAAAAGATGCTTGCAATCGACTAGTGCTAGCTTATGAAAACTCTAGGCAGGCAGTAGTGGGGGGTGACCCCACCACACCAGCTGCATCTTTGGTGAGTATTTCAAAGCCAGTCTGATAGTGAGACAGCACTGAGACTGCTGATACTGATTTGCTGTAAATACCTGAAGCTCACAGGGGCGAGTGCTTGCCCGGGGCTGAGGGCCGTGGTGACCATGTGTTCCTGGCCCTCCTTCTCTGAGTCAGGGATCTGCATCTCCCAACAGCTCTCAGTGGGGCCCACAGTGTGAGCTGCTCAGGCACGGGGACCTGGCTGTGCCTGCCGGGGTGACCCAGCGGGCAGGCACGTCACCCCCTGGCCCCACCGCCACCTGGGACTCACGGCCTGTCGTCCCTCTTGTTTCCCTCTGGCGGCGCGCTGGTCTGGAGGAGGCCTGAGGGCCATGCTGTAGGCTGGGGATGGGGGTGACTCTGGTAGGTGGCTGCCCGGGGAGGCTGGGGGTTCTCGGGTGCCACATGAGGACTGGGGCCTCAGGGTTTAGCCAGCTCCGTGGCGAGACCTTCCTGTCAATTGCAGAGGTGGGTAATGCCCCACATTTTTTGCTCAGCACTCACCAGCAAGTCAGGCTCTGCAGTGAGGACGGCCTGGGAGGCTGGGGCCTTGTGTCCCCTGAGTTAGGGGCTCAGTGCCCTCCGACTGCAGTCTGGGCTGAGAAGGGGCTCCACTATGCTGGCCGGGGGTTTGCATCCCCTCCTCTGCTCTGGGCATCTCTCAGGGTCCCTTAGAACCACCCTCTGTTCAGATTTGGCCACAAAAACAGATGTCTGAGGAGGAGACCCTCGCAGGCCACCTTCTGGGGTCACCCTGGCCCTGCCCTCTGACAGCCTCTGGGAGGTGGGGCACTGCCCGAGGGCTGCTCCCTTCCATGGTTGTGAGTCCGCTGACATCGTCTTGTGTTGAGTGTAACACAGATTAACAGTTGCTTAGGTTTTGGAGTGTTTGAAAGGAGTCCTTTAGGCCAGCTCTGTCCTGGCACGCCCACTGGGGTGCCCGGAGGCAGTAGCTGGTGCTCCAGGTTTATCCTGGTAGCCGCCCCATCGCCTTGCTTACTGACACACTTTTGTTTCTAATGAAGGACAGTTTAGTGCAGTCAGTCAAACATGTTGGCTGTGCAGCTCAGTGAATTCCTTAAGTTCAGGAATTTGTGGTTTGCCTAGGTAATAAGAACCAATCAGAAATCAACACACAACTCTTTGAAAGATGGTGACCAATCAGACGTCCTCCAGCCTGGAAATCCCCTTTTACACGAATATACCCTATATAAGCAATATAACCCAAAACTCAGGGCTCCTTGCCATAGCCGCTGCGTCGGTAATGGTGGGAGCCCCAGCTCGAGCTTGGTAATAAAGACTCTCTTGCTTTTGCATCGGACACCGGCTCCCTGGTGGTCACTGGGAGATTTCGCGACTTGCATATAACATTTGGGGGCTCGTCCGGGATCTCCCACCGGCTCCACGGGAAGACCGATCCGGAGAGTCATCTGCAGCCGGTAAGCTTTTTTTCTTTCTCTCTAGTTTCTGGTGAAGTCTATTTTCTGGAACCGGTATATGACTCAGGTGGACACGCCAGTGGGTCGCTGATGTGGGTCGTTGGGAGATGTCCCCGACGCCCTTGGAGGGGACGGAGTGCCCCTGTTCTCTGTAGACGATAGCAGGTCGCTTCTGCTGAACCGGCCGGAGGCCATCGTCTTATTTTCAGTTTTGGCTTCAAACTCCCGAAGGTATGTTTCTTCTGTCTCTCTGCGTGGCTGTCCGTTTTGTCTGTGTTAATTTGCCAACATTTGGCTGATNCTTCTGCTGAACCGGCCGGAGGCCATCGTCTTATTTTCAGTTTTGGCTTCAAACTCCCGAAGGTATGTTTCTTCTGTCTCTCTGCGTGGCTGTCCGTTTTGTCTGTGTTAATTTGCCAACATTTGGCTGATCCAGGGACGATAGGACAACGCCATTCTAGCCCTACGTCTCTATCCCTGATTACTGATCATTTCAAGGAGGTCAAAATGCATGCTCATGACGTTAGTGTGGAAATCAGAAAGATTAATCACTTTTTGCAGTGCAGAATGGCCGACCTTCAATGTAGGATGGCCCCTCAGAAGGCACCTTTGATTTGGAAACTGTACACTGAGTCTGAGATATCATCTTCCGACCGCGGATTGGACACCCTGACCAAGTTCCCTATATCATAGTATGGGAAAATGTTGTGTTGCACNGCCTGGTGGGCTGCAGTCCATGGGGTCGCTAAGAGTCGGACACGACTGAGCGACTTCACTTTCACTTTTCACATGCATTGGAGAAGGAAATGGCGACCCACTCCAGTGTTCTTGCCTGGAGAGTCTCAGGGGCTGGGGAGCCTGGTGGGCTGCCGTCTGTGGGGTCGCACAGAGTCAGACACAACTGGAGCGACTCAGCAGCAGCAGCAGGACTAGGAGGGGGCGGAGGAAGCTTTAGGTTCCTGTGTGCACGCGATCACCTGTTTGTAAACTTTGCAAAAACGGTGTGTTGGCTGCAGTCCTACGGCTTCTACCTTCACCCCACCTCCTTGTGGCCCTCTGCCCCCAGGCCAGGCTGGCTCTGGGCTCCAGATGAGGAAGCTGGGTTTTCAGGGAGAGGTTCCCAGTGCCTGTCTGCAGCTGCTTCTGAGCACAGCTGAGCTCCGCCAGCTCCTTGACGGGAAGGACGTGGAATTCACCTGCTGCGGCCCAGGTGCCCGAGATCCAGGGAGTGCGTGGCGGGAGGCAGTGGGGTTTTGTGGATGGAGAACGGATGTGGTGGCCAGTTGTGGAGAGGGGAGATTCCGGAGGGGCCCAGCCCTGAGGGCGGTTCACACGTCTTGACCAATGGCTAGTCTTTATGTTGAAAGAAGCTTCTGAACTGTCCACAGTAAGCATACACTGTCCTCTTTAAGGACAGTAAGTGATACGAGACTGTCATCACATGAGGTGACTCAGAAGTTCATAGGGAGCGCAGGGTGAAGTGTTGAGGTGTGTCAGGCAGTGATTGATTTCAGCCCCTTTCCTTCTCTTGTGTCTGTGAATTTCACAGCAAGCACCGATTTCCTTGCCTCCCTCAGCATCGGATGCCGTGTTTTCATTGTCATCTGGTTTTGGGATAAACGTTACCGCGTGTCGTCCTGGCTGTGCCTCCCCCCACGTGGCTGGCTCCCAGGCTGGCAGACTCCAGCACTGGGTCCTCGGGCACCTCTCGGCCTCTGCCTGTGGGGTCACTGTGCACACTTTCTCCAGTGTGGAGGCATCAAGGAAGCCAGGCTCCTCACACGACGGCTGAGGTCTCTGCAGGGCTATGTGTCCGAACCCAGCTCCGTGAGGCTGATGGAGACTTGGCAGAAACGCCAGAGTGCTGGTCAGAGCAGCCTTCTCAGTTTACAGTCTTCCCGCCTGGGCTGGAGGCGGGGTCCAGGCCTGCCCCCCGCTGGGGCTGCTTGGCCCTGGGCTCGCTGGTCCTGCGTGGAGCTGGGAGTCCCTTCACTCGCCACTGGGGTGAGGAGAGTGGCTGTGGGCCTCTTCCACTGCCTAGGTGTTCTTTATAACCTCAACCTTGTTTATTTCTATTTATTTTCAAATTTGGAGAAAGAAATGGCAACCTGCTCCAGTATTCTTGCCTGGAAAATTCCATGGACAAAGTCTGGTGGGCTACATACAGTCCATGGGGTCACAAAGAATCAGATGCGACTGAGTGAGCAACACTGCCCCTATCATTTTTAAAGTTTTCATAGTGGCTTTATTTAAGCCCTGGTCTGGTAGCTGGTTGGGCTTGTTCTGTTCCGGGTGAGAGCGCTGGCCGCCCACACCCTGACCTCTGAATCGGGTGGCCAGGCGGCACTTCCCCATGAGCCTGCCAGTCTCTCCCAGCTCAGGAAGCGCCCTCCTCATGAGGGTGCAGAATCCGGGCCGGACTGGATGTCCGATTAGACGGGGAGTGAGGCCCCCAGGCTCTGGCGAAGGAGCAGAGCAGGGTGGGGGTGGGGGACAGAGTTGAGTCGGGACTCCGGTAAGGAGTTGCCCAAGCCCTGGCTGGACCCTGGGCCAGTGGGTCAGGGAGGGCCGCTGTTGGAACGGGGACACGGCAGCGTCTGAGTTTGAATCTGGGTGGGAGGCAGGAGGCAGATGGGCCCCCTAGGGAAAAGTGATGGGACACATTCCCTGCGGGTGGGAACACCAAGAGGAGGTGGGTCCCACCCAGACCACATGCTGCTGATTCCGGTGTCCAGGAGACCTCCCCGACCACCTGCGGAAAAGGCTCCTTGGAGGCCAAAGGGGAGTCACGTCAAGGATGTTCTACCNTGAGCGACTTCACTTTCACTTTTCACATGCATTGGAGAAGGAAATGGCGACCCACTCCAGTGTTCTTGCCTGGAGAGTCTCAGGGGCTGGGGAGCCTGGTGGGCTGCCGTCTGTGGGGTCGCACAGAGTCAGACACAACTGGAGCGACTCAGCAGCAGCAGCAGGACTAGGAGGGGGCGGAGGAAGCTTTAGGTTCCTGTGTGCACGCGATCACCTGTTTGTAAACTTTGCAAAAACGGTGTGTTGGCTGCAGTCCTACGGCTTCTACCTTCACCCCACCTCCTTGTGGCCCTCTGCCCCCAGGCCAGGCTGGCTCTGGGCTCCAGATGAGGAAGCTGGGTTTTCAGGGAGAGGTTCCCAGTGCCTGTCTGCAGCTGCTTCTGAGCACAGCTGAGCTCCGCCAGCTCCTCGACGGGAAGGACGTGGAATTCACCTGCTGCGGCCCAGGTGCCCGAGATCCAGGGAGTGCGTGGCGGGAGGCAGTGGGGTTTTGTGGATGGAGAACGGATGTGGTGGCCAGTTGTGGAGAGGGGAGATTCCGGAGGGGCCCAGCCCTGAGGGCGGTTCACACGTCTTGACCAATGGCTAGTCTTTATGTTGAAAGAAGCTTCTGAACTGTCCACAGTAAGCATACACTGTCCTCTTTAAGGACAGTAAGTGATACGAGACTGTCATCACATGAGGTGACTCAGAAGTTCATAGGGAGCGCAGGGTGAAGTGTTGAGGTGTGTCAGGCAGTGATTGATTTCAGCCCCTTTCCTTCTCTTGTGTCTGTGAATTTCACAGCAAGCACCGATTTCCTTGCCTCCCTCAGCATCGGACGCCGTGTTTTCATTGTCATCTGGTTTTGGGATAAACGTTACCGCGTGTCGTCCTGGCTGTGCCTCCCCCCACGTGGCTGGCTCCCAGGCTGGCAGACTCCAGCACTGGGTCCTCGGGCACCTCTCGGCCTCTGCCTGTGGGGTCACTGTGCACACTTTCTCCAGTGTGGAGGCATCAAGGAAGCCAGGCTCCTCACACGACGGCTGAGGTCTCTGCAGGGCTATGTGTCCGAACCCAGCTCCGTGAGGCTGATGGAGACTTGGCAGAAACGCCAGAGTGCTGGTCAGAGCAGCCTTCTCAGTTTAGTCTTCCCGCCTGGGCTGGAGGCGGGGTCCAGGCCTGCCCCCCGCTGGGGCTGCTTGGCCCTGGGCTCGCTGGTCCAGCGTGGAGCTGGGAGTCCCTTCACTCGCCACTGGGGTGAGGAGAGTGGCTGTGGGCCTCTTCCACTGCCTAGGTATTCTTTATAACCTCAACCTTGTTTATTTCTATTTATTTTCAAATTTGGAGAAAGAAATGGCAACCTGCTCCAGTATTCTTGCCTGGAAAATTCCATGGACAAAGTCTGGTGGGCTACATACAGTCCATGGGGTCACAAAGAATCAGATGCGACTGAGTGAGCAACACTGCCCCTATCATTTTTAAAGTTTTCATAGTGGCTTTATTTAAGCCCTGGTCTGGTAGCTGGTTGGGCTTGTTCTGTTCCGGGTGAGAGCGCTGGCCGCCCACACCCTGACCTCTGAATCGGGTGGCCAGGCGGCACTTCCCCATGAGCCTGCCAGTCTCTCCCAGCTCAGGAAGCGCCCTCCTCATGAGGGTGCAGAATCCGGGCCGGACTGGATGTCCGATTAGACGGGGAGTGAGGCCCCCAGGCTCTGGCGAAGGAGCAGAGCAGGGTGGGGGTGGGGGACAGAGTTGAGTCGGGACTCCGGTAAGGAGTTGCCCAAGCCCTGGCTGGACCCTGGGCCAGTGGGTCAGGGAGGGCCGCTGTTGGAACGGGGACACGGCAGCGTCTGAGTTTGAATCTGGGTGGGAGGCAGGAGGCAGATGGGCCCCCTAGGGAAAAGTGATGGGACACATTCCCTGCGGGTGGGAACACCAAGAGGAGGTGGGTCCCACCCAGACCACATGCTGCTGATTCCGGTGTCCAGGAGACCTCCCCGACCACCTGCGGAAAAGGCTCCTTGGAGGCCAAAGGGGAGTCACGTCAAGGATGTTCTACCGACACCCTTTCGGTAAAATCCACCTTGGCTGAGATGCGTGCGTGCACATGGGAGGATCCTGAGATACAGGGGAAGTGGGCTGGGGGCCAGGCAGGCCAAGGTGGCTGGCCGAAGGAAGGAACGCCCCGAAGGAGTGACTGGGCTGCCCTGGGGCGAGCAGGGGCCTTCCCTCGGAGCTGCCCTGCGCCTGCCTATCCATGGCCGGCAGTCTCTTCCCTCTCAGGAGATGTTTCACAGCTTCCATCTTTGTGGAACTCTTTTTCTGTCGAGCCGGGGGCTGGGCCCCTTGTTACTGACCACCCATCTAGTGACCAGGATCTGGTGTTCTCACCAGCGGGACCCAGCCTCCATCTCTGGGAGCCCAGGCCCCGCGCAGGCCGCGGACAGCGAGATTAGAGGGGGGCGCAGATGGTACGTGTTGGGCCGTTAAGTCTTTGGCCGAAGGTCGGGGTGAGATGGCGCAGCCCAGGCCATCTCTGCGGGCAGGGCCCTGGGAGGCCCCATGTGGACAGTCCCCTCCCTGTGACGGAAGCAGCATGGCAGAAAGCTGTTTCGATTCCCACCTTCGGCTAGGAAGGAGAGGCAGACTTCTCACAGCCCCCCAGAATCAGTCACCTCTAAATAAGGCAGGTGGTCTGTGGAGTGGCTGAGAGCGCTGGGGTGCGGGTGACCACCCCCCACCCCCCACCCCCGTCTCCTGTGTGATGTGACAAGGGACAGCTGCTGGTCACTGTGTCCCCGCTGGGCCTCTGTTGGGGTCTGCCACCTGCATCCACGGAGCTGGCATCTGAGGCCGCCCCGGCTGTGATCTCCCCGCCTCAAGAGTGGCCTTGAGGGGACAGTGATGCTGGGGTCCCTGGGCCTGTGGGCCCCACTGGCCTTCCCTCCCCAGGCCTCCCCGAGGGCAGGCGGGGCTGCCGCTCAGGGTCCAGTACGGGTCCTCACAGAGCAGGCGATTTAGCAAGGACGCAGCTTGTCTGGGCTGTTCCATTTAATAAAATTTTATAAAAGCCAGTGCCGCCTGCTGGGCTCGTTCGTCGGAGGGGTCTCGTCCTTAGCTGATGGCAGGCCACCCACCCGCTGGCGGGCTGGCAGGGGTGGCTGCTGCAGGGAGCGCGCTTGCTCCGGGGAGACGGCACGCCCAACCCCCCCCCACACACACACAACGGGCCGGGGGCCAGAGCAGGGCCTCCAAGGGCCCTGATGGCTGCTCCCAGTGACAGTCCCAGCTGGGTGCCTGGCCAGCCTGGGGTCCTGGGCTGCGTGGTTCAGGCACAGGGCCTGGGGTGTCACAGGCGCCCCCAGAGCCACCTTCCTTCTCCCCTACCAGGCTGGGGCAGGGCTCCTGGGGACCTGGGCACACCCTTCCTGGCGCTGGCCCTGCTGAGGGACGCACCCCCTCATCGGAGGGTCCACCCTCATGAGGACCACCTCCACAGAACAGTTCTGGTTTCCAGTACCAAACCAGACTGAGAGGAAACGGTGGGATCCCGCATCAAGACCCAAACGCTGTCCCACGTTAGCAAAGGTCGCTATTAAAGAGTGTCAGTGTTAGGTTACGAGGACTGAAAATCTTTTTCCTTGGAATTGTGATGTACTGCCCATTTCCACGTACGGGGGTCTTCAGGAAGAGGCTGTAGGTGATCAGGCTGCCCTGTCCCCCAGCTGGTGTCCCCGAGAGCTGCCAAGAGAGGAACCAGTCAGGGCGAGCGCACGTGCCCTCCGGGACGCCCTGGCCGCTGGTGCCTGGCCAGCTCGTCTCAAGGCCCTCACATGCGCTGTCAACATGGAGGAGCTCTGGACGGAGCCACAGCCTCTCCCCGAGTGGACGGGCCGGGATGGCGCCCGAGGGCAGCTCTGGCCTGGACAGGCTGGCCTCCTGGGCTTCCTCCCGCCGCGCTGCAGCCCCTGGACATTCCTGTTGGCCACCGCCGTGCTCCAGTCCCCACCCAGGCTGCCACGGGAGCGGGGCTGCTGGAGACACTTAGGTCCTGCTGCTCTGAGGCAGCCCCACCGAGTGCCTCTGGAAGGCTCCACCTCCTGCCCCGTGATATTTCTGCAGAGCAGAGGGCCGGCCCAAGGGCTGGACTGCCCCGCCCTCCTCCGCCTGTGGGCTCACTCCACGCCCTCCTCCTCCCCAGCTCCACTCAGGCCCCTCCCCACATGACCCCCTCTCACCCCCTGTGCCTCAGGCTTTGTCCCTGAGGGCGGGATGCCCAGCACGGGGTGGGGGTCGGAGGGGTGGACAGGCCCTTCTGGGTGGCGCTCGGAGCTCTGGAGGAGATCAGCTGGCTGGTCAGGGCATCCCCCATCCCAACGCCTGCTCCAAGGGTGGGCAGAGACCCCGTTCCTGAAGAGGCTTTTCCATTCGAGGGGCTGCGGGATGGAGCCCCTTCTTCCTGCCTGGGCCTCACCGTGTAGTGGGGAGGAGCTGCCGCCCTGACCTCGCAGCACCCCCGGACTCTCAGAGCCGCAGGTGAAGCAGCAAAGCGGCTCACGCTCACCTTGGTCTGGATCAGGGCTCTGCAGCGCTGGAGGCGGAAGCCGAGCTCTTCAGGCTCGTGGAGGCCGGGCTCTCCCAGAGTGCAGCCAGGGCTCCCTGAGAGGCTCTGGGAAAGCAAACCAGAGTCACCCAGAGGGACAGAAGTTTAGAGGGTCTTCTGGCTTCCCTTTCCACCTAGGCCCCCGGCACATCTCCCTGTAAAATGGCAACAGGCTCTGATCTGGGCTCCGTAGGGGGCTGCCCTCTGCGCACCCCGGCCCAGTGGTACCCCTCCAAGCCCCGAAGTGCCCCTCCTGAGGAGCCACACCACCCAGGACGTGCGAGGCGGCCGTGCCCAGCTGCCGGTGCACCCGCCCCTCCCCAGCCCCACGCGGGCCCTGTGGTGTGCTGCGCAGCGTGGCTGGCAAAGACGTCGTGCAGTGCGGCCAGCCTCCGGGAGCCCTCTCTACCCAGGTCAGCCCACCTTCTGAGCAGCATCCACTCCGAGAACAGGAAGGAAGTTTTCCCGGCTGTGGGACTCGCTCCAGAGGCATCGGGAGACTGCTGTGGTCCCAGTGCTGTGAAGGGCCCTCCAGAGTTTTCTAGATTGAGAACTGCAAAAGAGCTGCCTTAATTACAGGGCAACCTGCAAGGTCTTCGGAAGGGCGGCGCGGAGGGCATCTGACCCTCCAGCATGCTGAAAGCAGAGGCCGGCTCCTGTTTCTTTGTTCATCTGCTCAAGCGTCTACTCGCCCAGCACCCCTCCCTCCTACCGGCTTTGTCTCCACAGAGCTCAGCCCTGGCCTGAGTGACCGATTTCACCACCGTGTGTCTCCTCCTAGGGCAGAAGCTCCAGGGGGCTAGATAAACTCTGCCGTCTTGCTCCCTGATAATCTCAGGTGTCTGGAACCATGCCAGGTGCCAGAGAGATGTCCACAGGCCGAGAAGCAGATGCCAGAGTGCATGCTGGGGCCCCACCTGGCGGACTGGCCCGGCCTCCAGGAGTGAAGGGCTCTGGGAGCAAGGGCCTCCGGGACCGAAGGCCTCCAGGAACGAGGGCATGGCTGGTCCCGAAAGAGCTCCAGGGCGACAGACGTGCCCAGTGTTGAAGTGCTTCTGGGTCACCCCTCCATGTCGCCACAGCACCGAGCTGGGCCAGTCCCAACCCCCAGGCCCACCTGTGCATACAGGTGCCCCAAGCTCATGCCCCTCCCCCCCCCCGGCCTGCGGGGCTGGACCACAAGCTGGGGAAGCAGTGTGCCCTGGCCCACTTCAGCCCGCGTCCCCAGGACCTCTGCTGGTGGGGAAGAGTGCCCCACGCAGGCTGGCTCAGGCCCCTGCCAGGGCCCAGGAGGGCCCGCCCGCTGCGCTGTCTGCGGTGCCAGCCTGTGAGGCGGGCTTAGGTCCCAGAGGAGCCAGCTCCTGGCCACCTGGACCACCCTCTGGGGCCTGGGCCCACCTCACCATTCACTTATGCTTTTCCACTAAGGCCGTCTGATGAAATGGCCATCGGCAGACAGTGCCTCTGTGGCCTGTGATCCCAGGGACTTGGCCCAGGGGGTGGCAGCCCTGCGGTGGACTGAGCACCTCTCCAGGATCTGGGGGATCACTTGCTCCCATCCCCCAGGAGCCCCTGAGCCCGCCATGCCGACCCCTTAGGCCCTCTGGAACCCGAAGCGCTCCCACCCAGACCCATTCTGCTCCGGACTGGCTGGAGGGGCCCCAGGGCGGGGCTGGACAGGGCTCTTTAGAGGAGGCCGCCCTGCGACCCCGTGACCTCAGGTGGCAGGAACTCGGGAGGGTCAGTAGAAGCACAAAACCCGAGGGTCCCGGACCACCAGCTCAGCCCCGGCAGCACGGGAGCACTGGTTCAAGTTCATTACCACAGCTTATGCGCGGATTCCAGGCCAGAGTTTTCTTCATCCCTTGTTTCTAAGAAGTGGTCTAAGGTGGCGATGCCCTCGGTGGCCTGTGGGACCGGTACTTCCTGAAAAGCAGACCTGAGAACATCCTCACAGCTGACCACGGGCTGAAAAGGAAGGAAACACACCAACGTTAGGAGACACACACATCACGGCGCCTCATTCCAAATACGTAACTGGCACAAGTGAAATTTGTCAACGACTGTGTATCGCTGCCGCTACTGAAACACGACGTTTGTTCCTAAAAGTCGCTGCACTGAGTCGTGCTGTGGAGGCTGCGGTGTGTGGGAGAGTGCGACGTCGGCACAACAGTCATATAAGCTTCGTCAGTGACACACGGGAAAAAGGCAGGCACCCCAGGGANGCCTTAACTGTTTCCCCATCTATTTCCCATGAAGTGATGGGACCAGATGCCATGACCTTCATTTTCTGAATGTTTAGCTTTATGCCAACTTTTTCACTCTCCACTTTCACTTTCATCAAGAGGCTTTTGAGTTCCTCTTCACTTTCTGCCATAAGGGTGGTGTCATCTGCATATCTGAGGTTATTGATGTTTCTCCCGGCAATCTTGATTCCAGCTTGTACTTCTTCCAGCCCAGCATTTCTCATGATGTACTCTGCATATAAGTTAAATAAGCAGGGTGACAATATACAGCCTTAATATAATCCTTTTTCTATTTGGAACCAGTCTGTTGTTCCATGTCCAGTTCTAACTGTTGCTTCCTGACCTACATATAGGTTTCTCAAGAGGCAAGTCAGGTGGTCTGGTATTCCCATCTCTTTCAGAATTTTCCACAGTTTATTGTGTTCCACACAGTCAAAGGCTTTGGCATAGTCAATAAAGTAGAAATAAATGTTTTTCTGGAACTCTCTTGCTTTTTCGATAATCCATATATGGTCAGCTAATATTTGACAAAAGAGCTAAGAATATACAACAAGGATAAAAGTCTGTTCAATAAATGGGGCTAGGGAAAATGGATATCCACATGCAAAAAACTAAAATTGGACCCCTACCTTAAACCAATAACAAAAATGGATTAAACCTGAAATATAAGACCTGAAATTGTAAAACTCCTAGAAGAATACTTAGGGGGAAAGCTCCTTGATCTCAGTCTTGGTAATTGCTTTTTTGGATATGACACCAAAAGCATAAGCAGCAAAAGCAAAAATCAACAACTGGGATTAGACCAAACTAAAAAGCTTCTGCAGAGTAAAAGAAACCACCCACAAAATGAAAAAGAAACCTACAGAATGACAGAAAATACTGCAAACCATACATCTGAAAAGGTGTTAAAATCTGTAATTTATAAGGAACTCATACAACTCTATAGAAAAGCAAACAAACCAAAACAAATCTCATTAAAAAATGGATGGAGGCCCTTAATAGAATTTTTCCAACATACATGAAAAGATGCTCACATTACTAATCATCAGGGAAATGCAAATCAAACCCACAATGAGACATCATTGTGAGACATCACCTCACATCTGTCAGAATGGTATTAATTTAAAAGGAGAGAGAGAAGTAAATGCTGGCAAGGACATGGAGAAAAGGAAACCTTCTGGCACTGTTGGAAGAAATGTAAAAGGATACAGTCATTATGGGAAACAGTAAGGATGTCCCTCAAAAAAAGAAAGAAAAAACTACTCTATGATCCAGCAATTCTGCTTCTGAGTACATATCCAGAGAAAATGAAGTCAGGACCGCAAAGGTATATCCGCATCCTCATGTTCGTTTTCATGAACCTGTAGCACTGTTCACAATAGCCAAGATACGGAAATAACCGAAATGTCCACCAACAGAGAAATGGATAAAGAAGATGCCAGAAGCTGAGGGGTAGGGAAAATGGGGAGATAATAGCCAAAGGATACAAACTTTCCAAGATTAAAAAGTCCTGAGAATCTAATATATAGCATGGTGATTATAGTCAACCCTACCCTTACACTACTTGAAAGTTGCTGTGAGAATAGAGCTTTCATGATCTAGCATAACAACACGGTATGTGAGATGAAGGATGTATTAACTTTCATTACTGTGGTACTTATGTGGATCAAATCATCACATTGTATACCTTAAACTTACCCAATGTTATATGTCAATTATATCTAAATAAAGCTAGAAAATTAAGTTTAAAAATTCCCAAGCTAATCTTAACCAAAATCACAA
Organism: Raphicerus campestris; assembly: GCA_006410735.1. Classification (NCBI taxonomy): domain Eukaryota; kingdom Metazoa; phylum Chordata; class Mammalia; order Artiodactyla; family Bovidae; genus Raphicerus; species Raphicerus campestris. The sequence goes on along the minus strand of SJYW01036042.1, from coordinate 462,024 downwards.
GATAATAACAGGCCCTACTTGCATGAAACTTTAAAAAAATGAAAACAGTAACAGTCACATGGCTCTTATCCAGCTCTCACATAGCCATGAAATAACCACGCAAAATCAAAAACCTGAAATAAACTGGAAACACGTCCAAAAAGCCAAACTACACAGAAAGTAACTTCTTGCACTTCGTTTGTAAAAATGCACTTAAAAGAGACTCAGAACCACTCTATCTTATTTTAGGTAAAATTTTATTTGGCTCAGTAATCTGAGACGTAACATAAGGAAAGCAAAACACTAGAAAGGGACAGTAGAGCTGGGAGAGTCACTGAAAGCAATAAAATATATTAGCTGACACAGCTGAACAGGGAGGAATAGATTTTTTTAATAGAACTATAAAAAAAAACAGATCCTAGAACCCAAAAAGGAGCATGGAATAATTTGACAATAAGGCATAAATTCTCAGCAACACCAGAGAACATTTTTATATTCAATCATAGTAACAATTATACACACTAATAGCCCTGGGTCATCAAGAAATGGTTCATTTATGATTATAAATCCTATTTTCTAATATGTAGAAGTGCATAATGTATATTTTTAAATGTGTATTTTCTTTTATCAAAAGAAATAAAAATATTAAAGTTTTAAGACTTTTCATGATTCTTTGAAAATACTAAGCATTGTTGTAAAGTGAACCACTATGTCAACAAAACAAAAGCTAAATGATCACGGAATACTAAACTAAAGCACTGTCAAAAACCTAATGAAATGAGAACGCCNTTATCAAAAGAAATAAAAATGTTAAAGTTTTAAGACTTTTCATGATTCTTTTAGAATACTAAGCATTGTTGTAAAGTGAACCACTATGTCAACAAAACAAAAGCTAAATGATCACGGAATACTAAACTGAAGCACTGTCAAAAACCTAATGAAATGAGAACGCCAAAAGAAATATAAAAATCTGAAGAGCATTACAGGCAGCAGAGAGCAAATGCCATGACCTCAAGATAGGATCAAACCCAAGCCAGTTGTTAGGGCTGTCATGATGTGACCAAAGGACCAGTGGTATGAGAAAGATCAAATAATAAGGAGTCGTCACATCACATACAGAGATTAGATTTTGTTCTAATCACAAGGAGAAAATACTGCAGTGTTTTAAGGCGAGCAAAAATGACACTGGCTGTATCTATTTGCTTTCTCAAGTTCTGACAGCTACATGGGGCATGGGTTTAAACGAGTGTAAAAGAAAATGGAAAATGAGTTAAGAGGCTATTTAATTATTCCAAGGAGAAGATAAAGGTGCCCAGTAAAAGCAGCAAGCTATTCTTTAAATAAACAAAGCATTAACATGCTCTTCACATATTATCACAGGTCATCAAAAGGATATATTGGGTTGGGCAAAAAGTTAGTTTGGATTTTTCCATACCATCTTATGGGAAAAACCCAAATGAATTTTCTTACCAACTCTATCTCCTTTTCCCTAAAACATGTTTATTGCATCAAGAGTTTCTAAAGGCTGAAGATGCCATTCATGAAGACAGCCTACAGAGGTGTTTGAGATTCTGTTCCAGGCAGAAAGTTAGCAATTTGGAGCCAGAAGTTATTTTCTAAAGGAGATTTTTCTACCTAGTTTTCATCTTTCATACCATTTGCTCTTTGCAAAGTTTGATTTTAGAAATGTGACTGATCTAAAACTTACATGGACACAATTTAAGAATTTAACAATTCTTGAGCCACTACTCTTCTAATCTATGAACTATTTTCAAGGAGAAACCTGAGTCCAGATTATTTAATAATGAAATAGGAGCTCTGAAATCCCTTCAAGTCCTTGACCTTTAAGTGTAACACCAACAATAAGAAAGTTCTAGCCAAATATTGTATGAAGGATGATCTCTTTCATGGTACTGGGTTTCAATCCCTACCTGAATTCAAAGCCTTAAGGCAATACCATCTTTCTAGATGAGTGAATGGCTTCAAAAAGAAAAAACAACTTGGATTTTCTTTTTATTAAGATAAAGAATCTTTTTATTTCTTACCCTCTTTGTAGATTCCCTTAGGAAGAAATCCAGCGAAAACTGAACTAAAAAGAATGTGATCAGCTTGCCAAAAGAATATGACTAGCTGCCAACTTGATGGAGACAGAGATATTATGTTCCAACTGTCATCGTAAGATTTTAGTTTCTAGAGTCCTTTTAAAAAATTATTTATTTATTTGTTTGGCTGTGCTGGGTCTTACTTGCAGCACTTGGGATCTTCTATCTACACTGCAACGTGCAGGATCTAGTTCCCTGACCAGGGATTGAACCCAGGTCCCCTGCACAGAGAATGTAAAGTCTTAGCCACTGGACCACTAGGGAAATCCTATTTTCTAGAGTCCTTCTGAGTGCCCCCAAGCTTTTCAAGAAGGCCATGAAAGATTTTACAAGTATCAAAGTGTTCACCTACAAATGAGCATTCAGTTCAGTTGCTCAGTCATGTCCAACTCTTTGCGACCCCATGAATCGCAGCACGCCAGGCCTCCCTGTCCATCACCAACTCCCAGAGTTCACTCAGATCACGGCCATCGAGTCAGTGAGGCCATCCTGCCATCTCATCCTCTGTCATCCCCTTCTCCTCCTGCCCCCAGTCCCTCCCAGCATCAGAGTCTTTTCCAATGAGTCAACTCTTCGCGTGAGGTGGCCAAAGTACTGGAGTTTCGGCTTTAGCATCATTCCTTCCAAAGAAATCCCAGGGCTGATCTCCTTCAGAATGGACTGGATGGATCTCCTTGCAGGCCAAGGGCCTCTCAAGAGTCTTCTCCAACACCACAGTTCAAAAGCATCAATTCTTTAGCACTCAGCCAAGGATAGCCAAATAATAGATAATCTTTATTTAGTACATTGTAATATGGTGGAGCATCAGAGAACTGGCCACCCTTATGATTCCAACACACAAGCAAGATCTGGGAGACTCAATAAACAAATGACTGCATTTAGTTAATACATGAGTTGTTTTAGCTCCTAATTTAAATTTAGAGCTATGTTCACATGTTTATGCAAACAGAAGTTAAAATATCATCACAAATTTTTAAACTGTAAATTCCGAATTATGCCAGAAACAATACCCTGTTGTGCACCCCACAGGATGTTTGCAACATAGAAATACTGTATTCCTTTATTCAAAATTCTCCAAAGCACCTACCATGAGAGGTGAGACCCTCCCTGGCCACTGGTCCTGGGGCTCATTCTCCTATACAGACCTTTGAAATTAACTTCCATTCCTCTCATAGACAAAGCATGTCAGCTCTGGTCTTCATTGCNCGAATTATGCCAGAAACAATACCCTGTTGTGCACCCCACAGGATGTTTGCAACATAGAAATATTGTATTCCTTTATTCAAAATTCTCCAAGCACCTACCATGAGAGGTGAGACCCTCCCTGGCCACTGGTCCTGGTGCTCATTCTCCTATACAGACCTTTGAAATTAACTTCCATTCCTCTCATAGACAAAGCATGTCAGCTCTGGTCTTCATTGCCTCATTTCAATCTCCTGCCTCTATAATACCCGCTATTCATCCTTGAGCAACTGCCTAAGTTTATGCATCTATAAAAGGGAGTAATAATTGTACCTACCTCAAAAGGTTGTTAGGAGGGTTATATGAGTTCATACACGTAACATGTATGAAATGAGTGTCTGGCATATAGTAAGTCTAACAAAGGTTAATAATATCGTCCCTACTTTCATCAGTCACCACCAAAAGTATACCACCCATCAAATTAAAAATATGTTCTCTAATATCTTGAGAAAGTAGTTGTTTGGGACCAACAGCACTGACATCACTGAGGAGCTTGTTAGAAACGCAGAATCTCAATCCTCACTGTAGATTTACTAAATAACAATATGCATTTGAACAAGGCCATGTGAATACATGTTATAACTTAAGAATGCTGCTCTGACATACCATCTGCCCATAATAGCTATACTTCCTTCCCTAGAACTGCCCTCCCACTATGCCCTCCAGNCAACAGCACTGACATCACTGAGGAGCTTGTTAGAAATGCAGAATCTAAATCCTCAAATTTAGTAGATTTACTAAATAACAATATGCATTTGAACAAGGCCATGTGAATACATGTTATAACTCGAGAATGCTGCTCTGACATACCATCTGCCCATAATAGCTATACTTCCTTCCCTAGAACTGCCCTCCCACTATGCCCTCCAGAAATATTGTTCCAAAATCAACAAACTCTCTATAAACTTCTCTAAATGTTCCCCTATCTCCTTATACCTGAAATGCAGCTTTCTCCCAAGGACACAATTTTCCCCACAAATTCCTGCAATAATGACTGCTCTTCTTCNAGAAATATTGTTCCAAAATCAACAAACTCTCTATAAACTTCTCTAAATGTTCCCCTATCTCCTTATACCTGAAATGCAGCTTTTTCCCAAGGACACAATTTTCCCCACAAACTCCTGCAATAATGACTGCTCTTCTTCCACACTCCAAGGACATCAGAGTTAGGAAGCAAAGTTGCCATCTTCGTTCTTCCCAGCTCAGGTCTCTTCTTTTGCTACCAAAATACCCTTTTCTATTGGAGCCATGCCACTGGATGCTACAGCTGTCTCCTACTCTTTGTCNAGAGCCTCTTAGCGGGTGGGGCGGGCCTGGCCTGAGTGGGCGCTGTCACCTTGCGCCCCTCGGCCGACGCGTGAAAGGGCTCTCCTTTCGTTAGATGCGGCCCTCGCTCAACCGCCCCCTTGCAGCGCGCCCCGCGCGGCCGGGAGGAGCAGGCGCCCGCTGCCCGCACCAGCATTCCTCCCAAGCAGGCTGCCCGTCGCTGCCCCTCGCTCCGCGGCCCGGCCGCAGCGGGCGTGTCTAGCTGTATGATGCCCAATCCGGAACCCCAGGGTCCCATGGAGTGTCCTGATTCTCAGCGTGTCCACCAGCCGGCCCCAAGGCAAAGCAGGGCCAGCGTGGGCATGGGCCGTCAGACCCTCCTGCGGCCGCCGGCCCAAGGGCAAGGTGGGCATTGATGACCAGCCTCACCCTCCCAGCTCCCCTCCCAGGCATTCTGGGCCTTTCTCCATCTTACCTAGTCTCATGAAGTCAGCCCTCCGCAGACTCGACCATCATGCCCGCGCGGAAGCCCTGATCCACACCGGGTCTCCCGGTCTACTTCCATGCTCAGATTTCTCCACCCTGTGACTTAGGGTTCTCCCTGGGCCCTGTCCAGTTTGCATGAATCGCCGGTTCTTTCCCTGGTGCTTCTCAGCCAAGCTAAAGAAAATTTCAATTTTAAAAATGACTAGATGAGATCATTCTCTGAACCCTGGTCCTTGACTACCTGCCCCTCCCCTGCTTCCTGGGGGCACAGCGGCAGGCCTGCCCAGTGCCGGGCAGTCAGCGGGGTGACCTGCAGGAAGGTGACCAGACACCCGCCCTCTCCTGCCCCGACAGCACCCAGGGCGACATGTCCCCTGTTGTCCACCCACTGCTCAGACCCCCTCATCCGCCGTCCATGCCATCGGCACAGTCCAGGAGCTGGAAAGGGGCAGGGGGAGCGTCCCCCCGTCAGGTGAGGAAGCTGATGCTCAGGCACAAAAGCCCAAATAGGAAGTTTTGTTGGGGCGGAACCAGCTGAAGAGTGAGGATGGCCCTGTGACTCTCAGGACAGAAGGAGATGACCCAGGCACGGCACAGAGCCAAGGGAGGGTTGCCCTACATTATGAGACGTGGCAGGTGAATGATGCCTCCAGGAGGAGCCCCTCCTTGTCCCCAGAGCCTGTGAATATGACCCCTTACAAAGCAGAAGGAACTTTTGTTCTTTACTTGCTAAGTCGCGTCTGACTCTGCGACGCCATGGACTGTTGCCCACCAGGCTCCTCCGTCTGTGGGATTTCCCCAGGCAAGAACACTGGGGTGAGCTGCATTTCCTTCTCCAGGGGATCCTTCCGGCCCAGGGACTGACCCCGAGTCTCCTGCTTTGGCAGGTAGGTTCCTGACTGTTGAGTCACCGGGGAAGCCCCAGAAGGAATTTCACAGGCATGATTACATTATGCCTCTCGTGATGGAGAGATGGTCCTAGATTACACTGTTGTAATGGACAAGGGTCCTTACAAGAGGGAGGGAGGAGGGTCAGAGTCTGAAAGAGAAGGTGGCAAGATGGAAGCAAAGGTCAGAGTGATGCAGGGCTACGAACCAAGGGATGCAGATGGCCTTTGGAGCTGAAAAAAGCCAGGACGTGGATCTGCCCCAGAACAGACCTCTAGAAGGAACGTGAGTCTGCCGACACTTGGAACTGTAAGGAATAAATGAGAGTTGATGTAAGCCACTAGAATTGATGCTTTTGAACTGTGGTTGGAGAAGACTCTTGAGAGTCCCTTGGACTGCAAGGAGATCCAACCAGTCCATCCTAAAGGAGATCAGTCCTGGGTGTTCATTGGAGGGACTGATGTTGAAGCTGAAACTCCAATACTTTGGCCACCTGATTCGAAGAGCTGACTCATTTGAAAAGACCCTGATGCTGGGAAAGCTTGAGGGCAGGAGAAGAAGGGGATAATAGAGGATGAGATGGTTGGATGGCATCACCAACTCGATGGACATGGGTTTGGGTGAACTCCAGGAGTTGGTGATGGACAGGGAGGCCTGGTGTGCTGCGGTTCATGGGGTCGCAAAGGGTCGGACACNGGAGTGGCCAGGATGAAGGCCCCGAGACAAGTGGCCTCCTCCCTGACCAGACCATCACAGGAAGTGCAACATGGCCAAGACTTTAGAAATACCTCAGAAGTGGCGATGCCGCCGGTTCCTGTCACTCCATCCTGGTGAGGCTGGCTAGAACTGTGCTTCTTTTGGCCAGAAGCGGTTCTCCATGGCTGAGAGGCTGCGGGCCTCTCCCGGAGCTCAAAAGACTGAGAGAATTGTTCAGAGCTGGCTGAGGATTCTTGAAAGACCTCAAACTCCCCCCAGGCGCTGCTGTGTTCCCCTGGGTCTGGACCCCTGGCGATGCTGGTAGACAAGCCCTCGCAGCTGACCCCAGAGATCCTGGCTTCCCTTTTCAGCGGGGGAAGGGCGGAGTGGGGCCTCGCCCACTCCACAGCGTCACCACTCTGCCTCCCAGGGGCACCGCTGTCTTTAGAAACCTGGCGGAGGGAAACCCCGCCTGCTTGCTCTGGGAGGTCACTCAGAAAGGCGCAGAGGGGGAGCCCCTGGCCAGGTGCGCCTCCCAGCTCCTGCTGGCCTTGCATGTTGGTGCCCCGGCCCGCACAGACGCGATGGGAAGGCGCTCAGGAGATATCCATACTGCTGTGCGGGAGCAGCCCCGAGTGGACAGCGCCGGAGCGGGTCACCTGCTCGCCCACGGCCCAGCAGCTGCCCACGGCTTCCTCAGGAGTACAGATGGCCTGGTGTGAGTCCACTGTCGCTGTGGAAGGGACACAGACTGCCTTGGTCACCCAGGAAGAGTGACTGGAGCCGCTGCCCGCTTTCCTCCTCCGCGCGCCTGGGCGACCGGTCCAGCACGGGGGCGTGTCCTAGAGGCCAGACAGGTCCTGGGGGCTCAGCACAGCCTGGCAGCTTGGGCGAGCTGCAGGGTCCTGCCTCGGTCGCCGTGGACAAGGGTCTCCAAGGCCCAGTCCGGCAGAGTAGGGGAGAGTTGGGGCGCCCGCGGGAGGGCAGTGCCCAGGAAGCCCCGAGAGTTGGGCCAGGGGCTCGGGTAGTTCCCTTTTCGCGGGGTGGGGAGGATCCGAGGCGGCCGCTGAGGACACCGGTCGGGCCTGGCCTAGGGCTCCTGAGGGGCGGACTCAGGGCGCGCTGGGGCCCCGGCGGCTATCGGCCCCGGCCCGCACCCACCTTGGATGCCTCGTCGCCTCGGCCAGCCGGCGCAGCAGGGATGCTTGGTGTACCCAGGCCGGCGCCGGCCCGTTGCCCGGCAACGACGCGCGCCAGTCCCGCTTCCGGCGTCTGCCGCCCTGACGTCGCGCGCCGGCACCGCGCGGGGCGTGGCAATCCCAGGCCCCGCCCCCGTGTCGGCGGAGCCGGGGCCCACCCCCTGTGCCTGCAGAGCCTCTTAGCGGGTGGGGCGGGCCTGGCCTGAGTGGGCGCTGTCACCTTGCGCCCCTCGGCCGACGCGTGAAAGGGCTCTCCTTTCGTTAGATGCGGCCCTCGCTCAACCGCCCCCTTGCAGCGCGCCCCGCGCGGCCGGGAGGAGCAGGCGCCCGCTGCCCGCACCAGCATTCCTCCCAAGCAGGCTGCCCGTCGCTGCCCCTCGCTCCGCGGCCCGGCCGCAGCGGGCGTGTCTAGCTGTATGATGCCCAATCCGGAACCCCAGGGTCCCATGGAGTGTCCTGATTCTCAGCGTGTCCACCAGCCGGCCCCAAGGCAAAGCAGGGCCAGCGTGGGCATGGGCCGTCAGACCCTCCTGCGGCCGCCGGCCCAAGGGCAAGGTGGGCATTGATGACCAGCCTCACCCTCCCAGCTCCCCTCCCAGGCATTCTGGGCCTTTCTCCATCTTACCTAGTCTCATGAAGTCAGCCCTCCGCAGACTCGACCATCATGCCCGCGCGGAAGCCCTGATCCACACCGGGTCTCCCGGTCTACTTCCATGCTCAGATTTCTCCACCCTGTGACTTAGGGTTCTCCCTGGGCCCTGTCCAGTTTGCATGAATCGCCGGTTCTCTCCCTGGTGCTTCTCAGCCAAGCTAAAGAAAATTTCAATTTTAAAAATGACTAGATGAGATCATTCTCTGAACCCTGGTCCTTGACTACCTGCCCCTCCCCTGCTTCCTGGGGGCACAGCGGCAGGCCTGCCCAGTGCCGGGCAGTCAGCGGGGTGACCTGCAGGAAGGTGACCAGACACCCGCCCTCTCCTGCCCCGACAGCACCCAGGGCGACATGTCCCCTGTTGTCCACCCACTGCTCAGACCCCCTCATCCGCCGTCCATGCCATCGGCACAGTCCAGGAGCTGGAAAGGGGCAGGGGGAGCGTCCCCCCGTCAGGTGAGGAAGCTGATGCTCAGGCACAAAAGCCCAAATAGGAAGTTTTGTTGGGGCGGAACCAGCTGAAGAGTGAGGATGGCCCTGTGACTCTCAGGACAGAAGGAGATGACCCAGGCACGGCACAGAGCCAAGGGAGGGTTGCCCTACATTATGAGACGTGGCAGGTGAATGATGCCTCCAGGAGGAGCCCCTCCTTGTCCCCAGAGCCTGTGAATATGACCCCTTACAAAGCAGAAGGAACTTTTGTTCTTTACTTGCTAAGTCGCGTCTGACTCTGCGACGCCATGGACTGTTGCCCACCAGGCTCCTCCGTCTGTGGGATTTCCCCAGGCAAGAACACTGGGGTGAGCTGCATTTCCTTCTCCAGGGGATCCTTCCGGCCCAGGGACTGACCCCGAGTCTCCTGCTTTGGCAGGTAGGTTCCTGACTGTTGAGTCACCGGGGAAGCCCCAGAAGGAATTTCACAGGCATGATTACATTATGCCTCTCGTGATGGAGAGATGGTCCTAGATTACACTGTTGTAATGGACAAGGGTCCTTACAAGAGGGAGGGAGGAGGGTCAGAGTCTGAAAGAGAAGGTGGCAAGATGGAAGCAAAGGTCAGAGTGATGCAGGGCTACGAACCAAGGGATGCAGATGGCCTTTGGAGCTGAAAAAAGCCAGGACGTGGATCTGCCCCAGAACAGACCTCTAGAAGGAACGTGAGTCTGCCGACACTTGGAACTGTAAGGAATAAATGAGAGTTGATGTAAGCCACTAGAATTGATGCTTTTGAACTGTGGTTGGAGAAGACTCTTGAGAGTCCCTTGGACTGCAAGGAGATCCAACCAGTCCATCCTAAAGGAGATCAGTCCTGGGTGTTCATTGGAGGGACTGATGTTGAAGCTGAAACTCCAATACTTTGGCCACCTGATTCGAAGAGCTGACTCATTTGAAAAGACCCTGATGCTGGGAAAGCTTGAGGGCAGGAGAAGAAGGGGATAATAGAGGATGAGATGGTTGGATGGCATCACCAACTCGATGGACATGGGTTTGGGTGAACTCCAGGAGTTGGTGATGGACAGGGAGGCCTGGTGTGCTGCGGTTCATGGGGTCGCAAAGGGTCGGACACAACTGAGCAACTGAGCTGAACTGAACTATGTGTGTGTGTGTGTGTGTTCCAGCAGCCATAGGAAGCTGACACACCTGCTGACCCCTGGCTGCCTTGCTCAGGAGGTGCTGGGTTGGGGGAGCCAAGACTGAGAGGCAGCAGGTGTAACCTTGACATTGGTGCCCGGCCCTGGATGCAGGAGTTGGTGGGGGAAGCCCAAGTAGCTGACAGGTGGCTCCCAACTCCTCAGGCCAGCATCTGGGGCTCTGGGCATGACCTGGGACAGGAGCTGAGGGCCAGCTCTCCAGATGAGCAGGCAGGGCAGGGCAGGGCTGTTGAAGTTTAAATGCTTCATATGCTGGAAGACACTGGTCAGAGGGGCCAGGTCCCCATGGAAGCGGGAGTAATGGGGGCATGGGCCAGGACGCCTCACGGTGCTGTGGAGGCCAGGTGCAGGATGCAGGAGAAAGCCCACATGGGCTCCTGGGTCTGTCCCTGAGCCCCAGCCCTGCTGAATGGTGCAGACTGGGGTGGGGGGAGCTTCTCTTCTGCCATTGCCCAGCCAAGCCTCCTCTGACCCAGCCCCAGGAAGTAGGGGCCAGCCTCTACTCTGCCTGGAGCCCGGTAGGATCCTAGCATCTCTGAGCATCACCTGGTGAGCCATGGGGAAGGGCCTCTTGCTTCAGGAAGCACCCTGAGTCCTTGGGATGAGTTGAGGGGGACACTCCTCCCCAGGCCTGGAGCGGGCACTCAGCTTGCAATGAGAGGCCTGGAGCCCTCCCTGACCTCCTCTGTGCGAGGACCAGGTAGGAGGGCAGACGGCTGTGGAGGAAGTCCCAGGGCTCACACCATTCACTTATGCCCCTCCAGCTGGGCTAGGGCAGGGACACCGGCTGAGCTATTTTTGATTATGCTGCTGCGGCGGCTGCAAGGAGGCATCAATCATTGATGCTCTGGACATCCCTGCCTGCCTGGAGAGGCACGGAGAGCAGCCAGCCAGGTGGGTGGGGCAGGCTGCAGCCTCTGCTGAGGACCTGGGACCTAGGGGGCTCTGGCCGGCAGCCCTGTTCCTCACCCTCGGTCCCAACAGTGCCCTGTCTTGCCAGCCCCAGTGCCTCGGGACCCAGTCTGAGACCCGTGACCGGAGGCCCAGGGCGGGGGTGTGGCCCCAGCTCTCCGGTGCAGTGGTCCTAGGGAGGAGGTGAGCCTGTGAGTGCCTCATGACAGCCACTGTCAGCCCCCATAGGGCGACCCTCAGAAGAGGTGCAGGGCCTTGTGAGTGCCAGCACGGCTGTGGGTCAGCCCGCATCTCCATGCCCTGGGGGCGGGGGCGGGGGCAGCTATTCCTGAGCCATGCCTAGCTGCTGTGGCCTTTCCCCGTGGGGCATCTGTGCCTGGAGGGGCACCGCAGGACAGGGCTGGAGCGGAGCCTGACGGCAGGAGCTCCTGGCTGCCAGGGCTCCACGGCAGGGCCTGGCCAGGCTGCAGGGAGGGTGGGAGTGGGGGGTCGCACAGGCCTCATAGATCCTACCTCTCCAGCTCTGTGGCCCAGGGCCGAGGCTGGGGCATCCAAGGCCTCCACAGGTGGGAGGAGGGATGGATGGGGGGAGGCAGGACCCAGCCTGCCTGCCCCTGGGCCAACTTGGGGGCCATCTCCCTCCATGCAGCTGCAGGCTGCCACCTGTGGGGTCCACTGCCCAAGGGGCCACATCCTTCCAGAAATGAAATGGGCGTGCAGGGACCGTGGTGGTACATGGGGATGAGTGCAGCAGGTAATGCCAGCCCTCTGCCTCAGAGCAGGCAGCAGAGCGGGAGCAGCCCCTCGACCTGGGGGCCCCTGCCTACCTTCACCCTGAATCTGGGGCCCTGAGCCAGTGCTCAGCCACCTCCCTGGCTGCAGAGCCAGCCAGGCCCCAGCAGGACAATGTAAACCTGCTCAGCCCTCACCAAGGCCAAGGGCAGAAGTGGTCCCAGGGAGGGTCCCTGCTCCAGCTTCCCCCAGGCCCTGGCCAGCCAGGATTCCCAGTCAGTTCAGTGGCTCAGTTGTGTCCGACTTTTTGCCACCCCATGGGCTGCAGCACGTCAGGCTTACCTGTCCATCACCAACTCCCAGAGTTTGCTCGAACTTGTACAAACCATCAAATCGGTGATGCCATCCAACCATCTCAACCTCTGCCATCCCCTTCTCCTCCTGCCTTCACTCTTTCCCAGCATCAGGGTCTTTTCCAGTGAGTCGGTTCTTCACATCAGGTGGCCAAAGTATTGGAGTTTCAGCTTCAGCGTCAGTCCTTCCAATGAATATTCAGGATTCCCAGGGAGCACCCAATGGCACAGGGACTGTCCTGGCAGGGGCCAGCGGTGCCCACCTCCGCTCTCCTTCAGTGGCCACATGAGATCCCCTCCTCCTGGCCTCTGCTGACGTGGGGAGCTCCCTGGCTGCCCCAGCCAAGGCTGCAACCTCCCCTTCCCCACAGCCCTGCGTGCAGCACATGGGGTGAGGCTGCTGCAGCTGGATGGGGTCCCAGGACCACGGCTCATCCGAGGGGCCGGGCGACAGAGAGCCCGCGCTGATTGCAGATGGCTGCTTGTTCCGAGGCCCTCAAGGCCAGGGTCAAACACACAGAGGACAGGCAGGCTGAGACCCCCAACAGGCCCAAGCAGGTGCCAAGCACACCCAGGAACACAGACAGCTTTCTCCCTGTGCCCACGAGTGACTGATTCCCATCTGGACACAGCAGGGCAGGGTCTCTGGCCCCTGGGGAGTGCTGCTGGCCCGAGAGAAGACATCAGGGCAGGAGGGGTGAGGCCCAAGCCCCAGTGACCCCACCTGAAGGACACAGCAGTGCCCCATCGCACCACAGGCTTGAGAGGCTGGAAGCTGCCAAGGCCTCTTCCCGGCAATGATGAGCGCGTCCATCTGACCCACTGCTGGAAGGCTGCCTGGCTGCAGCCCGGCTAACGGGAACGCCAGGCATGAGTCATCCCACGAGGCGTCTCACCTGGGCCCGGCGGGCTGTGTGCCCCCGAGTGAGCCCAGGAGTGCATCGTGCGGTCTGCGCGTGCGTGCCCCGGCGTGTGTCTGCTCCTGTTCTGCTCATCTGGGCGCGGGGTCCCGAGGGCCTGCATGCCTTTGGGCACGCTCTCAAGCATCTGTGTGGGGGGGTGAGGTCGGGGGGCGGTGCCTGTCTGAGTGCACGAGGCAGATCCAAGTGGACCTGTGTCGGGCAGTGCCCTGAGTGTGTGTTATCTCACCTACGGGGGTCTGTGGGTCCGTGGCATGTGTGTCTATGTGTGTGTGTCTGTATCAAGTCTGTGTGTCTGTGTGGTTGGGTCTTCCGTTTCAGCCTGGCCTCTTTCTGCCCCAGGAAAAGTTGCCCCTGCTGGCCCCAGGCCAGGGCAGCCCCCCCAACGAGGCCCAGGTTCCCCGCCCCCACCCCAGGAGACCCACATGCCCCAAGCGGCCTTTTCTCAGTCTGCACAAGGCTGAGCCTCAGCTAAAGCCTACTTCTATGGAAACGTCTTTCCTGGGCTTCCCTACCCCCTGCCCTCGCCCCAAGACGTGCCACCCAAGCGAGGGCCCAGGGTGGCACCCACCCTCCCCACTCATTTTCACCGGGTCCCCTCTGCCTGCTTAAGGATCCTTCTCCCTCATCACACCCCCGTCCTGGTCCAGCCCCCAGCCTCCTGCAGGGTTCCTGCCTTCCAGCAGTGCACCCCATGGGCAACCCCCGGCCACCTGGCAATCTTCCTGCAGACCCCGGGGCCCAGTCTTGCTGCCCCTGCCCCTAGCCGCGCTGAGCCTAGGCTTGGGCAGCGCGAGCCAGCATCTGCCCTCTCACTCCCATACTCCGCACACACTCCAGGGTCGCTTCAGTCCAGAGCCCTCTGCCCTGCTCCTGAAGTCCCAGCTTAGGCTGTTAGCGCGGAGCCTTCCAGGCCCGCTCCCCGCCCACTTCCACCGTTGCGCCATGCTACCTCGGCAGCGCACACCTCCAGGTCGGGAGCCCCTCGGGCAGGGCCAGTGGGGTCAGGTCGCAGGCCGTGGCCTCCCTGGACCCCCACTACCCCTAGGCCCTCGTCCAGGGTGCCCCGCTCCCCAGTATGTGACTGCCATGTCAGTTCCCAGACTGGGAGACAAGACTGCGGCGAGCAGGCCAAGTCCAGGAGTCTGGCGCAGCGTCCCGGGACCCCTGGCTGGCAGAGGCCCAAAGTCAACACTCTGAAAGAGCCTTTGAGGGCGCGGGGCGGGGCCAGGCTAGGGGCGGGGCTCGGCCCCAGCGTGGCTGGCGTGGGGGGTCGGCCTGGAGGTGGGAAACCCGCAGGG
>SJYW01036042.1:431197-445496 GCA_006410735.1 Raphicerus campestris | reverse complement strand
GCGGGGCCTGTCTGGGACTGGTTCCCCGCCGGACGGGGGCGGGGCGTGGCCGCCAAGAGGGCGGGGCCTTGAGGGCCGCAGCCAATGGGCTGGCAATGAGGACGGCGGCCCCACCCGCGCTCGCTCCGCTGCGGCTCGGCGCGGGCTGGGCGGGCCGGGGCGGGGTCCGGGCGGTGGCGGGGCTGGGGGCGCCTGCACATCCCGCAGTCCGCTGCCGGCCGCCAGCTGCAGCGCAGCGCTGCGGAGGCGGAGTGCGGCTCTCGCCCGGCCCTCGGGCCGCCCGCGCGCCGGAGCCGGGACCTGCGACTGGACGCGACGGGCCGCCGCGGGCCCGCACCGCCCGGCCGCCAAGATGTGCGACTGCTTCCACGTGATGCTGCCCACCTGGCCCGGAGCCCCCGGCAGCGGTGCGCCTCCTCCCCGCCTGCAGCCCGTTCCCCTCGGGGCGGGTGGGCTCCGCGCCGGGCGCGCGCAGTGCGGGCGGGCTGCGGCGCCGGCTGGGGTGGGGACGCCTCTGGGACCGGCCTGCGGTCTCAAGCGCGTCTCTGCGCCTCGGGTGCTGCTCGGATCTCTGCTTGTCTGCTCCCGCGCTCCCCCTCTTACCTGTCCCTGTCCGTCGGCCTCCCCTCTGTCTCTGCTGCGCACTTTGTTCCCCGCGTCGCCGATCTTCCCCGCTCTTCTGTCGCTCCTCGCCTCTTTGAACCTCACTGTCCTGTCTGCACCTCCCTCTTTGCCGCCACTGCGCCCCTGCTGTAGCCCTCTGGGACTTCGTGCTGTCCCTGGAGGCAGCCGCCTGGGAAGGGCTGCACGTGTGCGTGGAGTGAGACTACCATGAGTCACCAGATGGTGGGGAACGGCTCCCGGGACTGCCCTCTGGTCTGTTTGGGGGCGACCAGCCTAGGTTGACCAGGAGTTAAGGCTCCTGGCTCTGGTCCAGAACTGTGGGGCCAGGCTGGGCCGGGTCCAGCGTGTGGCTGTTGTGTGCTGGGTCACTAGGTTGGCTGAGGCCTGGGACTTGGTGAGGGGCCTGAGTGAGATCAGAGCTCAGGCACAGGGTCCCCCAGTGCTGGGCAAGGGCAAGGGCCACAGGATGAGAAGCGGGTGCTCAGTCTGTCATCTGTCTGTCCCTGCACTGGGCCTAGTTTCTGGCCTGGGTGTCTCAGCAGCATGGAGGGCAGGGTGGGGTAGGGCAGGGACAGTCCTTCCAGCTCAGGGTCAGCCATGCCGCAGCCTGGCCACACCCAGGACACCTGGCCAACTGCGGCAAGGGGGGCTGGGGCCACACTGTGTCAGCTCAGGCGAAACCCCACTCCCTGGGGAAGCGAGCTTGGTGGTGATGATGGCAGTGCTAATGTGGAGAGCGTGGGGTGCCCCTCCAGCTGCAACAGGAGCCGCCGTGGTCCCTCCTATTGTCCATGTGTCTGGCTGGCACTGAAGCCCAGCTCACCTCTTGTGTGGGCTTCCCTTGCCCAGGTGAGAATCCCACCCCAGTTCTCCCTGGACAGCCAACGGGAGGATGACAGGCTCCCAGCCCCCTCCTCCTGGCTGTGGTGGGCCTGGCCCCCCCCTCCGGGACTCCTCTGCATCACAGGTACAGAGGGGCCCAAAGGTCTTGGGACCATTGCTCTGCCTCCCATACTGGCCTCCTCCTTGCTCACAGGCTGCCTGGAGATGCCTAAGCTGCAGGGTCTCCGGCCATCTCATCCACCCTCCTGTCTCACAGAAGCCCCTCCCCAGCTTCTCACTTTGACCTGTGCTTCTTTGGGCTCTGGGGAAGTTCCTCCTTGTGTCCAGCCGGAAAAACCAACCCCTGTTAGGGAACAAGACTTGCTGGGCCAGGGGCCCTGTGAGTTGTGTCCAACGTGCAGATTCTGAGACCGTCTCCATCCTTCGGAGGCCAGCGCACACGCATGCTTACGGCTCCAGTGCAGGCATCGTCCTGTGAAGTTCCCTCCTGGCAGGCCAGCGGCAGCAGACCCTCCCTGTCCCTTGTCTTTCTGCCCAGCTCAAAGCTTCCCTCCTGGACCAGCTGCTCCAGGTTCTCTGAAGGCCCGTCTCAGAGCCTGTGCCCCAGCCAGGGGATGGGAGCTGTATCAGGTCCAACCCGCACGCGGAGGCTGCCCTCTGGTGGCTGTGTTGGGAATACACCAGCGCAGGGATCCGCCCAGCTTTACTGTGGGCTCAGCCAGTCACCCACTCCAGTATCCTTGCCTGGAGAAGTCCATGGACAGAGGAGCCTGGCGGGCTACAGTCCATGGGGTTGCAAAGAGCTGGGCGTGGCTGAGCGACTCTCACTCACTCACACACCTCTACCCCACTGCTGTCTTCCTGGGGACGCCCCCTGCTCCCGGGCGCACCGCCCTTCTGCAGGCACCAACCACCTCACCCGGGGTGCTCCCCCCACCTCCCTGCCTTCCTTTTCCAGGGACAGCTGGGTCCTTCCTGAGGCAGAGCTGGGTCCTGGGCAGCTAGACCACAGGCATGGGTGCTCGCTCAGTCGTGTCCCACTCTTTACCACCCCATGGACAGAGGAGCCTGGTCCATGGGATTCTCCAGGCAAGAATACTGGAGTGGATTGCCATTTCCGCCTCCAGGGGGTCTTCCTGACCCAGGGATCGAACTCGGGTCTCCTACAGCTCCTGCGCTGTCGAGGGGATTCTTTACCACTGAGCCACCTGGGAAGCCCCAGCTCCCAGGCTGGGCCTCTGCCCTCCAACCTCTGGCTTGGTTTGTAGCCCCTCCCGCACCCCCGCTCAGAAGCCCCCACAAGGGCCAGAGAGCCCCAGGTGCTGGTGACACCATGAGGGGATCTGGGTGGTCTTTCCCCTGGCAGGAGCCACGGCAACCCCAGGGCCTTTGGGAGTTCCGTGTGGTGTCAGGCGAACCCTCTGATGGCCCCTGCACAGCCCTGGGCCCTGGGCCCTGGGCTCTGGGCTGGGTCTCAGATCTGTGAACGGGCGTGGCCACGGCTGCTCGGGCCCAGGTGGGGCAGAGAGGTGTGGCCAGGGAGGCCAAGGGCTGTCCCCGTGAGTGGCCGTTTGCCTGACGGCTTTGCCTGGTTCTCTGCACCGATGGAGGCGGGGCCACGGAGTCAGAGCAGGGAGGCAGAGCCTGGAGCTAGCAGGGAGCCACTGTGGCCTCCACGGGGCCAGAGCAGCCGTGCCCCAGGCTCTGGTGCTGCCCTGCGCCCCCAGGCAGGGGCACACAGGGACGGGCACCGAGAAGGAGATGGGGGCGGGGCGGTCATCCTGGGCGGGGGTCTGGACCCTCCCGGCACTTGAATGAGATTCTGAAAGCCACCCCTGATGATGGCATGTGTGTGTGTGTCCCTGACGACACCCCCACTTCTTGTGGGGAGACAAGCTGGACAGCCTGGCTCCTGCCCCAAGGCNGAGCCTGGAGCTAGCAGGGAGCCACTGTGGCCTCCACGGGGCCAGAGCAGCCGTGCCCCAGGCTCTGGTGCTGCCCTGCGCCCCCAGGCAGGGGCACACAGGGACGGGCACCGAGAAGGAGATGGGGGCGGGGCGGTCATCCTGGGCGGGGGTCTGGACCCTCCCGGCACTTGAATGAGATTCTGAAAGCCACCCCTGGTGATGGCATGTGTGTGTGTGTCCCTGACGACACCCCCACTTCTTGTGGGGAGACAAGCTGGACAGCCTGGCTCCTGCCCCAAGGCCTCTTAGGAAGTGGGGCAGGGCCCAGGCGGGGACAGGAGGGTCCAGTGCCCCCAAACTGCCTGCCTCCCGCCTTGCGCCCGCTCCACCTGGGGCTCACCGTGGCTGGGCCTGTGGCAGGAATGCCGTGATGCCCTTCTTCCCTCTGGCTGAGCGCTTCTATCTGGGCCCAGCCAGGAGCTGCCTCTTCCAGGAGCCCCCTGGGTTGCTCTCCAGACTCTGACCGGCTCTCTGTCTTCTGTGGCTGTTTTGCAGATGTGCTCTCTTTCAGGTCCAGCCTGGGGCTGGTTTGCCTGGGGACGGGGAAGTGGAGGTGCCAGGGAGCAGAACCCCAGACAGGGGAGTGGGGCCTGGGTCATCTGGGGCCCCCACCACCCACTTCAGGGGTGAAAAGCCCAAATTTCCCTGGCTTGGTCCTCTGCCTGGATGGGAGCAGGAGGTGGTGATTTAGTCACTGAATCGTGTCCGACTTTTGTAACTTCATGGACTGGAGCCCCCCCGCCTCCTCTGTCCATGAGATTCTCCTTGCAAACCTACTGGAGTGGGTTGCCATTTCCTCCTCCAGGGGCTCTTCTCGACCCAGGGAAGGAACCCGGGTCTCCTGCACTGCAGGGGGCAGGAGGAAGCAGACCCTATTCTTAGGACTACTGTGAAGAAGGGTTTCCTGTCTACCCATCCATCCGTCCATCTGTGCATCCCGGGGCCCTGGGCCTCAGGTGTCCACAGGTTGGGAAGCAGGGGTGTTTACTGAGCAAAGATGAGACAGGTAGGACTTCTGCCACCAGTGCCCCCTCAGCCCACAGGGAAGTCAGGGAGGGCTTCCAGAAGGAAGGGCCGCCTGATGGGGGGAGCCTGGAGAGCGTGTTGATGGGGAGCAGCAAGCAGCTTAACGGGGCTGGGTCTGGGGTGGGGCAGGGATTAAGGCTGTTAGGGGGCAGGGCTGTGTTCCCAGGGCCGCTGGGGGCCCAGAGTGTTCCAGGGCAGGTCCCATGGGAAGGGATGAGGCCCAGCAGGGTGCACGAGGGGTGACGGAGGAGCTGAGGGCAGAGGAGAGGCTGAGCGCCGGGCAGCCTCACACAGCCTCGCGGAGCCGCCGCCCTCCCCGATCCCCTCCCTGCTCTTGGCCGGGCCAGGTTGCTCCAGGAGCCTCAGGGGCGTCTACAGGCTCCCCTCCCTGCAGGTTTCCCTGGTGTTTCTTTTTTGGGGGCACAGGTTGCCGGAGCTAAAGGTCCACTTCACTGGGGTAAATATTTAATAGTCAGAAGCACTTTCTAAAATGGAAAGATGGAGCCGGGCCCAGGAGGCCTGGGCGGGGTGGGCGGTGGCGTGCCTGAGCCCACTGCTTGCCTGGGGGGCTGGAGGGGGCCCCGTGTGGGCACGGGAGGGTGAGGGGCCGCGCTGGGCCCCCTCCCCCGAGAGCCCTGTGGGAGGCACTCAGCCGGTACATCAGGCCCAGGGCGGGCCCCCCGCTGCTGCCGGCAGAGGCTGGCTCCCCACCGCCTTAGCTGGTGAACCACCAGGAGCCCTGGGAAGGATCCTAGTCGGGCTCCTTCCTGGACACAGCACCGGATGTGGGTGCCCACTGCCGAGAGGACGGCCGGAGCACAGAGCGGGGAGGGCCAGGGCTGGGACTCCTGCAGCGGGCGTCTGTGTCTGGCCCCCTTCACGGCGTCTCAGCCCCACTGTCCACTCTCAGTGCGGGTGGGCGGCCCTGCAGGTTGGGCCCTGCTGGGCCAGGGCAAGACTGCTGTGTTTGGGGCTTGAGCCCTGAGTGGCCTCCCACCCCACGCTGATGGCGGGCCGCCCGCACTGCCTCCTCCACACCGCCCTTGGCCCTGGCTGATGCCCTTGTCCCCAGGAACCACCAATCTTGCCGGGCCCAGCTCAGGCGGGAAGGAGATGGCCTCCCACTGGGCGCTTGGCTGCAGGACCCCTGGGGTGGCTCCCCCCAGGGCAGTCCTTGCTCCTGGGGGGCAGACGCACCCCCCCGGAAGGGCACGCTCGCCCCCAACCTCCTCACCAGCTGACTCGCTCTCAGCTGAGCACCCCGGCCCTGCACCACCCCTTCCCACGGGGCCTCTGAGGAAAAGCTAGGAGTCTGGGTGGAAGGGCTCAGCGGGCACGTGCCTGGCAGCCTGCATGCAGGCCTGGAGGTGCCCACGGGCCCTTCCCCTGGCCCTGCCCCTGCCTGGCCACCTGAAGCCAGGGGACTGGCAGGTGGGGTCCCTGGGCGCTGGGGCGATGGCAGGCCCTCGCTCAGCGTGCTTGTCTGCTGGGGGGCCAGGCACACCCCTCGGGACGGATGCCAGCCCAGAGGTGGGGTGCAGGGCAGCCCACAGACCCTCGCCCCAACTGGGTCACAGCGGTGCTGACCCAGGGCCCTGCCCCTTCAGCTGGCTCCTTCCCAGCACTCCGGCCAGCGCCCACCTCCCGGGGGTGGCGGGCGCTGGCTGCTGGGGAACAAACCAGGGTCCATGCCAGGAGGGGCTGGGGCGGAGCAAGCAGCAAGCGTCCACGCTGGAGTCTGGGGAGGGCCCGTCGTGGGGGTGGAGTCTGGCCCCGCTTTCGCGAAGGTCCAGGGCAGGGCAGGTAGTGGAGGCGGCTTGACTGGCGTGGGGCGCCCCGGATCTGGCGGGGAGGCAGCGGGGCGCGCTGCTCTGCGCCAGCACCCAGCCCTCCTTCCAGCTGAGTCAGCCCGCCTGGAGGCGGCAGCCTGGTGGGGCGCCAGGCAGGAAACAAAGAGTCCACAGGTGAGAACTGTGTGGGCCGGTGGACCAGGTGTGCTCGCGGGCCAGCAGGCCAAGCTGCTTTTCCTCTCGCGCAACCAGAGTCGTTTACAACTGCTAGGTTTTTGTGGGGTGGGGCAGCCGCAGTGCCCGTCTCCCTTGCAGCCTCTCACCCGTGTCCCGGGAAGTGCCAGCTGCCTCAAGCTAGCCGGAGCCTTCTGCGCGGCAGGCCGTCCCTGCCGTCCCTGCTCTAAGGCTGCTTTCGGCTCCCCTGTTCTGGGGCAGCCTCGCCCTCCAGCGGCTTCTTTCGGTGACCCTTGCCCTCGGTTCCCCGAGGCAGCCCCAGCCCTGTGGCCGCTGGCGCTGGCGGGTGTGTCTGGTGGGGCGCGGGTGCAGGCTGCCCCTTCCTAGGGCTGGGCCTGACCCCTCACTGCCCTTGCACCCCCGCTGGGCCCCTCAGCGGGCCCGGCCTGCTCCAGCCTGCTTGTGGGGTGCAGGTGCCCGCAGCCAGCGGGGTCCGCCCCCGGGACTGGGGGCACAGGGCAGGGCGGCCCTGGGACCCAGCAGATAGCACAGTCTGCGGACCTGCCGGGGCCTGCTGGGCCTGCCCCTGCTCCGGGCGGGGCTTGGCAGCCAGAGACCCCGGGGGCAGGGTGTCCTGGGGGGCAGAAGGTGAGGCGACAGGAGCTGGCGGGCCGGGCAGGCGGGCTCCGGGGAGCAGGGGGCTTCTCAGGTGCTGCTCATCCGCTTACGTCCAACGCCTGTGGAGGGCTGGGGGTGATCGCTGGTACCAGGGACCGCCACGCCCAGCTAGCTCATCAGGTGCCTTGCAACTTTGGGCGCTGGGTTTTGGCTGAAGGGGCTAGAGGGTGGCCAGGCCAGGCTGCCCTCGAGGGGCTTGGCCGGGGGGCAGTGGCCCAGGCCATGGACAGGCTCCGTCTGGCCCTGGTCTGGCCTTTGTGGTCGTGGAAGAGGCTGGCTGTGCCCTGGGCGGGGGTCTCAGCAGAGCCTGAGGGGCTGTGAGGCACTGCTCCCCCAGAGGGAGCCACCCTTGTCCGTCCTGGAAGGGCCTCCATCCCTCCCCAGCACCCCGACCTGCCAGCCCCCCAGCCTCTGGCCCAGGCNGGGTCTCAGCAGAGCCTGAGGGGCTGTGAGGCACTGCTCCCCCAGAGGGAGCCACCCTTGTCCGTCCTGGAAGGGCCTCCATCCCTCCCCAGCACCCCGACCTGCCAGCCCCCCAGCCTCTGGCCCAGGCTGGTGCCCAGCCTGCCTGGATGGTCCTGTGTGGCAACAAGTCTGTCCACACAGCAGGACTGGGCCGGGCCAGGCCAGGCAGGGCGGTGGCAATGACTCACCGCATCCTTGAGCGTGCTGGTGTTTCCTCCCCAAGTCAGCTGCTCTGACTGGGGGGGCACTCTGGGGGAGGGGCAGACCCCCCCCTGCTCCTGAAACAATGGGAGGGGCCTGGCCCAGCTGTGNAGGCCAACTGGGACCTCAGAGGCGCTGGTCCAGCCCAAGCTGGGCGGGCTGAGCCTCCCTGCCCCCAGGTTCCCGGGCCCTCAGGTTCCCCGGCCTTTCCTTTCAGCCTCCAGCCTCCCCGGGAGCAGGTCTGGGGGTACAGCTTCTTGGGGCCTGGGGGGGTCCCCGCCTGACTTCAGGGCCTTGCAGCGCAGCACCCAGCCCAAGGCCGGCTGCACATCACCTGGGGTGCACACCGCCTGGGGTCCCTGCCTCCCGCAGCCGCGATCCGGCTCTGGGCGGGCCGCCGCCCGCGCCCCGAGGGACACGCCTGCCAGCCCGGCGCGGACGGCGGTCCCGGCCTTGTTTTGCTGTGACTCAGAGAAGGATGCAGGCTGGGGCGGCCGGGCCGCTTTCCTGGGCGGGTCCGCGCAGCTCACCGCCCCTCGGCCGGCGCCCCAGCCNGCGGTCCCGGCCTTGTTTTGCTGTGACTCAGAGAAGGATGCAGGCTGGGGCGGCCGGGCCGCTTTCCTGGGCGGGTCCGCGCAGCTCTCCGCCCCTCGGCCGGCGCCCCAGCCCGGAGCGCGGGGCACAGGGAGCGGGAGGCCACCCGTACAGGCCAGGCCGGGGGCCCGGGGCCGGGGCGCGGCCACCCTTGGCCTTCCCCCGCCGCGTCCGGCTCCCGCGCGGCCCCGCGGGTGAGCACCTCGGCCAGTGGCTCCTCCTGCCCCGGCCTCCGATTCCCGGCAGCGGGCGCTCACCCAGCGCGCGCACTTTGGGGATGGGCAGGCCGGGAAGGGCGCCTGCGGCCCGACGGTGCGGGGTCCGCCGGCCTCGCCCGGGGCTTCCGCAGGGCAGCGGGCGCGGCGGGGAGCAGACCTGGGCCTCCCCTTCCCGCGGGCGGGCCGGCACCCGCCGGGACCGGCTCCCACCTCCCCGCCGCGCCCCGAGCTCTGCACGCCTCTGGCTCTCCGTGGGCATAGTAGCTCTCTGACATCCGGGGAAGCCAAGGCTCGGAGTGGGGCGGGCTTGCTCGGGTCACACGGGCAAGTTGGCCAGAGAGGAGCCGCCACAGCTGCAGTCCCCCCGGCCCGGGCTCCCCCGCGGGCTCCAAGGGGACAGGGACGCGCCGGGGACCAGCCGGTGGGCCCGGGGTCCCCGCCTGCTCCAGGCCCTGCTGGCGGGGTCTGCGGGAACTCGCGGTTGGCAGGGGTCGCCTCCTCACCAGCAGGGAGGGCTCTCTGAGCCGGGCTGGAGTCCGTAAGATCCAGGGCGCTTCTCCTGGGATCTTGAGTACAATTCAGGGGGCGCTGGGTGTGCAGGCGCTGGTGGACCGGTTTTAAGGAGCGGTTTTGATCGCTGAATCATCACAGAACTATTCGCGTAGCCGGTTTCTCCTGAGCGGTGCTGGCCCGTGTGTCCAGTTCCTCTGTATTTTCAAGTTTATTGGCATTCTGTTTATAATTTTTTCATTTCAATTTTATGTAGAATTGACACATTTTTGGAGAAAAGGTACATGTGATCAGTGCGTAGCTGAGTGCCTTCTCCCCAGGTGGACACACTGGTGTAGCCGGCACCCCTAACCCCTCCTGAGGCCTCTCCCCAGCTGGTCTGCCCCTTACCAAAGGAATTCCATCACTGGTGCCTAGCAGTTGTAAGCTTTACGTTTAGCTCTGTGATTCATTTTGACTTAATTTTTCCACATGCTATGAAGTAAGCATCCAGGTATTTTCTCCCAAAATACGTATCCACTTGTCCCGGCTCTGCTGTTGAAAAGACTATTAATTTTCCATTGGAATATTTTGGCTGCTTTGTTAAAAAGAAAAGATCAATTGATCTTACAAAGNCGTTTAGCTCTGTGATTCATTTTGACTTAATTTTTCCACATGCTATGAAGTAAGCGTCCAGGTATTTTCTCCCAAAATACGTATCCACTTGTCCCGGCACTGCTGTTGAAAAGACTATTAATTTTCCATTGGAATATTTTGGCTGCTTCGTTAAAAAGAAAAGATCAATTGATCTTACAAAGTGTGGGACTATGGTAGACTTCCTATTCTTTTCCTGTGATATTTGTGTTTATATCACACTGACTTGGTTCTGTTGGGGTCAGAGTAGACACCTAGCTGACTGTAAATGGTTTACATTCTTTTACATTTCCTGAGGCATTTAAGTGGGCCGCCTCAGTGAGGAGCGTGTGCTCTGCTCCCAGGAGGCGCGGTCTCCAGGGGCCGCGGCCTGGCGGCCGGTTCTGCCCCCGCTTGGTCCGGGAAGGTCGCCGAGCGCTGAGCTGAGTGTCCGTCTGTCTTCAGTGGGCGTTTGTTCACGTCTCCTTTGGCTTTCGCTTCAGTGTTTTCTGCCCCTATTATTAGGTGTAGACAGACGTAGATTTTTTTGTGTGATGAATTGTGCCCTTTATTATTGTTATGAAATGATTAGTTTTTAAAATGATTATTATTTTGAAACGATCAGATATTTTTCTTTTCTTGCCTTGTGGCACTAGTGGTAAAGAGCCTGCCTGCAAATGCAGGAGACGCGTGCGATCCCTGGGTTGGGAAGATCCCCTGGAGAAGGAAATGGCAACTCTCTCCAGGGTTCTTGGCAGGAGGAGCCCCATGGATAGGGAAACCTGGCGGGCTACAGTCCACGGGTCTCAAAGAGCCAGAAACAACTGCGCGACTGAGCGCGCCTGCTCCACGCCCCCTGTTGTCTTCTCCATTTAAGGGCGTCCCTGGTGGCTCAGCTGGTAGAGAACCCGCCTGCGATGCGGGAGACCCCAGGTTGATTCCTGGGTTGGGAAGACCTCCTGGAGAAGGGAAAGGCTCCCCACTCCAGTATTCTGGCCTGGAGAATTCCATGGACTGTATAGTCCATGGGGTTGCAAAGGGTCAGGCATGACTGAGTGACTACCACATCACCTCTTTTTATTTATAGTCCATTTTGCCTAGATAGCATGTAATCGGGGTTGGTTTTTAAAGTTCATCTGACAATCTCTACCTTTTTTATTGGAATTTAAGTCCTTTTATATTTGATATATTGTCAGTATGGGTGGCTTAAATCCTCCCATCTTGCTAGTTGCTTTCTAATTTTACTCAATCCATCCTTTCTCCTCTTCCCCTCATTCCTTACCATGTTTTGCTGCTGCTGCTGCTGCTGCTGCTAAGTCGCTTCAGTCATGTCCAACTCTGTGCAATCCCATAGACGGCAGCCCACCAGGCTCCCCTGTCCCTGGGATTCTCCAGGCAAGAACACTGGAGTGGGTTGACATTTCCTTCTCCAGTGCATGAAAGTGAAAATGAAGTCGCTCAGTCGTGTCCGACTCTTAGTGACCCCATGGACTGCAGCCCACCAGGCTCCTCTGCCCATGGGATTTTCCCGGCAGGAGCACTGGCGTGGGCTGCCACTGCCTTCTCTGTTGCCATGTTTTAGCGTTACTTAAATATCTATATATAGCTTCCCAGGGGGCACTAGTGATGAAGAACCCACCTGCCAGTGCAGGCTAGACGTGGGAGAGAGACATGGGCTCGATCCTGGGTCGGGAGGACCCCCTGGAGGAGGGCGCAGCAGCCCACGCCAGTACTCTTGCCTGGAGAATCCCATGGACAGAGGAGCCTGGTGGGCTGAAGTCCACAGGGTTTCACAGAGTCACACACGACTGAAGCAACTGATCATGCACAGACATACACATGTGTATAACTGCTTAATAACACACATCACATATGTGAGTGTAAAGTTTATAAGTTGATATGCATTTATACATCAAATGTATATAATTAATTATATACTAGGCAAATATTAATATAAATTATACACATACATGTGTATAATTGTATTAATGTAAATTATATACATTATACATATAACTATACATATAATTTGTATATATCCAAGTTATATACATTCTTGTATATACAAACTATTCTCTATATATACAGTAATACACACATGTATCATATACATGCATCTGTGTANTATACACATACATGTATAATTGTATTAATGTAAATTATATACATTATACATATAACTATACATATAATTTGTATATATCCAAGTTATATACATTCTTGTATATACAAACTATTCTCTATATATACAGTAATACACACATGTATCATATACATGCATCTGTGTATATTTTATTATTTTGTCATTTATATTAATGTTTATTTTACAGACATACAATTTTAGTATTGTTTTTTATTTCTGCTGTTGGCTTTTTAGCTACACATCTTTTCCTCTTAACGGCCACTGCATGGTTCATACCACATGTCTTTTATTATCACAGTGTGTCTTCCAATCACATTACACTCCCTCATGAATAAGGTGAGAACTTTGCAGGAGGAACTTCCATTACCCCAGCTCCTTCCTTCACATCATAGCTGTCATATGCGTTACTCCTGCAGATGTTAAATTCTATGTTTTATTTTGTTTTATACAGTTAATCACCTTTTCCTGTTACAGGTCTACTAAGGTGTAATCTGCATATGTAAACCTCACCCATTGTAAATGCACGATTCAGTCATTTCAGTAACTGTACAGAGCTGTGCAGCCATCACCCTGACCTGTTCTAGAACATTCCCATCACCCCCAGTTCTCTGGAGCCTGTCTGTAGCCCAAGCCTCCTCCCACTGGTAGTGCCTAGCAGTTACTTAATTCTGCTAAAACCATGGAGACTGAGCCAACACATACCTTCCCCTTCTTTTTTGCCATTATTGCCGCATGCGTTCCACCTGTGTGTGTTAGAATGCCAGCAGCATGACTGTACACTCGCCGCCCTGTATGGGCCGCTGCCGGGCTGTGGCCTGAGCACCAGATCCGTCACGCTGCTTGCTTTGCAGCTGAAGTCTCATTGGGTCACAGTCACGCGCATTCATTTACATGCTGTCCACACTGCTGCTGAGCTGCCACCATGGAGGGCAAGCAAGATTACGCGGCCGCAAAGCCGGAAACGTGTGCTGCCTGACCTGTCACAGGAGAAGCTTGCAAACCCCTGCATTATGTGACCTCGTGTCTTTTAAAGAAGTTAAAGATGGAGTGAGATCTGTTTATAGGCGTCTCATGGGAAAGGTCTGTCACATTTGCCCACATAGTGGCCACTTTCTGCAGTCTTCATTTCTTTCTGTAGAAACAGCTTAGTATCTGATACCAACCCCTTCAGCGTTTCTTCTAGGAAGACTNAGTGGCCACTTTCTGCAGTCTTCATTTCTTTCTGTAGAAACAGCTTAGTATCTGATACCAACCCCTTCAGCGTTTCTTCTAGGAAGACTTGCTGGCAATGGATTCTCTTTGTCTTTGTTCTCTTGCAGATGTCTTTATTTTGCCTTTATTTGTGAAGGATACTTTCAGTTCAGTTCAGTCAGTCGTGTCTGACTCTTTGCGACCCCATGAATCGCAGCACGCCAGGCCTCCCTGTCCATCACCANTGAGCCGGCGGTGCTGGGTTCCCTGAAAGCACTCGCTCGGTGCTGCTTCTTTTTTGTCCCCTCTACCTGTGGACATGGGGGCTGGGCCCCATGGGAAGCATCGAGGCCCAGGGCCGCCTTCCCCCAGAGCAGCCTGGCTCCGCTTGCACATGGCTGCACCCTGCAGGTTCTAGGCAGGTTCGGGTGTCTGGGACTCCCTGAGTGCCTCCTGTCCCCTGGGCTGGGGCAGGGTCGGTCACCCCACTGTTTGTTGCCGCTGCAGGAAGACGCACCGAGGAGGCGGAGGTCCTGGTGGAAGCGGGACTCAGGGGACTCGCGGACGCTTTCCAGGATGAGCCACCTGGAGGTGGGCATGTGGCGAGTGAACATTGGGGTGGGCCAACCCCTGACAGGGGGAATCCAGGGCCAGAGTGAGCTGTCGAGGAGCAGGAAAACTGGCAGGGTGCCCCCATGCTTTGGGAAAGGGTGTGCCACCTCCTTCATCAGGCCAGGGGCCGGGCTCTAGGACACTGGCCCAGGCCTCCCAAGACTCAGGAGGAAGGGTCCAGACCACTGACCAGGTGGACCCAGGTGCCCAGACCTCAGTGTTCCCACCTATGCAGTGGGTCTGGCCACTGCCTGTTGTATCCAAGGCCACAGGAAGAGCTGGGTTCTGTGGGCTCCTGGGGAGCCAGGCAAACCACCGCCTGGCAGCCTGTTCTGTCACTGACAGTGCCTTCCTCAAGGCCAGCAATTCCAGGGCTCTCCCAGACCCCGAAGATCCATCATGTCTGAGCTCAGGCTTGTCATGCCGTTTTTGGCGTTCTCCCGGGCATTGTACAGGAGGTGGCGATCAAAACCATCCCCCAGAAAGAAACGCAAAAAGGCAAAATGGCTGTCAAAGAGGCCTTACAAATAGCTGAGAAGAGAAGCGAAAGGCAAAGGAGAAAGGGAAAGATACACCCATCTGAATGCAGAGTTCCAAGAATAGCAAGGAGAGATAAGAAAGCCTTCCTAAGTGAACAACGCAAAAAAAAAA
>SJYW01036042.1:416292-431073 GCA_006410735.1 Raphicerus campestris | reverse complement strand
AAAAAAAAAAAAAAAAAAAAGGGAAAGCAACAGAATGGGGAAGACTAGAGCTCTCGTCCAGAAAATCAGAGACACCAGGGAACGTTTCATGCCAAGTTAGGCACAATGAAGGACAAAAACAGTATGGACCTAACAGAAGCAGAGGATGTTTAGAAGAGGTGGCAAGAATACACAGAAGAACTGTACAAAAACGATCTTCACGACCCAGATAATGACTGTGGTGTGATCACTCATCTAGAGCCAGACATCCCGGAGTGTGAAGTCAAGTGGACCTTAGGAAGCATTACTATCAGCAAGCTAGTGGAGGTGATGGAATTCCAGCTGAGTTATTTCAAATCCTGAAAGGTGATGCTGCACTCAATATTCTGGCAAATTCGGAAAACTCGGCAGGGGCCACAGCACTGGAAAAGGTCAGTGTTCATCCCAATCCCAAACAAGGGCAATGCCAAAGAATGCTCAAACTACCGCACAATTGCACTCAGCTCATATGCTAGCAAAGCAATGCTCAAAATTCTCCAAGCCAGGCTTCAGCAGTATATGAACTGAGAATTCCCAGATGTTCAAGCTGGATTTAGAAAAGGCAGAGGAACCAGAGTTCAAATTGTCAACATCCGCTGGATCATTGAAAAACCAAGAGAGTTCCAGAAAACCGTCTACTTCCGCTTTATTGACTATGCCAAAGCCTTTGACCATGTGGATCACAACAAACTGTGGAAAAATTTTAAAGAGATGGGAATTCCAGACCATCTTACATGCCTCCTGAGAAACCTGTAAGCAGGTCAAGAAGCAACAGAACCAGGCATGGAATTATGAACTGGTTTCAAATTGGGAAAGGAGTACATCAAGGCTGTATATTGTCACCCTGCTAATTTAACTTATATGCAGAGTACATCATGAGAAATGCTGGGCTGAAGAAACACAAGTTGGAAGAAACACAAGTATGGTTTTTCCAATAGTCATGTATGGATGTACAAGCTGGACAATAAAAAAGGCTGACCACTGAAGAATTGATGCCTTTGAACTGTGATGTAGGAGAAGACTCTTGAGAGTCCCTTGGACTGCAAGGAGATCAAACCAGTCCATCCTAAAGGAAATCAGTCCTGAATATTCTTTGGAAGGAGTGATGCTGAAGCTGAAACTCCAATACTTTGGCCAGCTGATGCGAAGAATTGACTCGTTGGAAAAGACGCTGATGCTGGAAGCGATAAAAGGCAAGAGTAGAAGGGGATGACAGAGAATGATCTGGTTGGATGGCATCACCAACTCCATGGACATGAGTTTGAGCAGGCTCTGGGAGATGGTGAAGGACAGGGAGGCCTGGCGTGCTGCAGTCCTTGGAGTCGCAAAGAGTCGGACATGACTGAGCAATTGAACTGCAACAACAAATGACCCTCCTTGGTCTGAGTACCAGCTGAGCATCCCTTTGTAAGTGATCAGCACTGGGAATGAGGGTGATGATGAACCGGAAGCTCATGGAGAAAGGCTTGGCCATGTGCAAGCGAAGCCTCTTCCTCTGCTCAGCAAGCCCTGCTGGGCCTGGACAGCTGGGCAGGGTACCCCTGAGCCCTGGCAAGCAGGGATGGGGACCAGGGGAGGCTGCTGTCAGCAGAGGTGGCAGCCGCCAGCCTTCCCCAGAGCCGGGCACTGTGGCGCAGGTGTGCTCTGGGGTCCCTGGGCTTCAGAGGAGGCAGCCCCAGCACCTGCACCCACGGTGGGACAGCTGCGTGCTCACTCGGGCCCTGCTGTGCTTTCGCCCAGTCCACACAGGATGGGACAGAAGTGACCCTGAAGACGGAGGCGGAAGCTGGAGCCAGCGGCTACAGTGTCACGGGCGGCGGGGGCCAGGGCATCTTTGTCAAGCAAGTGCTGAAGGACTCGTCAGCTGCCAAGCTCTTCAGCCTGAGAGAAGGTGCCACGGGCCCATCCCCAGTTCCCCACAGTCCTACTGGGGAAGGGGGACAGGCCCCAGTGGACGCAGGGTGGCCCCTGGGAGTGTCCCCAAGGTCTCATCAGGGAGACTGGCCCCAGTGGACGCAGGGTGGCCCCTGGGAGTGTCTCCAAGGTCCCATCAGGGGGCAGGTCCCGGTGGACACAGGGTGGCCCCTGGGAGTGTCCCCACGGTCCCACCAGGGGGCGGGCCCCAGTGGACACAGGGTGGCCCCTGGAGACCTCTCAGCCATATCCAGGCTGGGGCCACTCTCTGTGCTGAGCTCTCTGCCTGAAAATGAGGGGCTCCTATCCACCCGGGGCTGAGTAAGTGGAAGGGGCAGGCAGCCTTCCACTCACACCCACTGTGGGCCCCTCCTGTGAGGCTCCAGAGGGTGGGGACACTAAGGCGCCAGGCCACTCTGTTCTTGTCCAGGGGATCAACTACTCAGTGCAACGATATTCTTCGACAACATTAAATATGAAGATGCTCTCAAAATCCTTCAGTACTCAGAGCCCTACAAGGTTCAGTTCAAAATCAGACGGAAGCTTCCTGTTGAGGCGGCCGAGGATGACGCGGCTGGCAGTGCTGAGCCTGGCCCGAGGGTCGGCGAGGAGCAGGTGAGCGCCCCAGCCCGCAGGGCTCGGCCCCTGCTGGCTTCTCCCCGCCCCTTCCAGTCCCCGAGCCCAGGGCCTCCGCCTCCCTGTTCAGGGCCAACAGGCTTGCTCTCCCTGTTCCAGGACCAGGATGTCGCTGATGGGTGCACGGAGACCCCCACGAAGACACCTCAGGGGGACGGAGACCAGCAGAGGCTCCTCCCCACACCCAGGGAGGGCAGGGGCCGGCGTGCCCAGCGGGAGCGGCTTTCCTGGCCAAAGTTCCAAGCCTTGAAGGGCAAGCGAGGGCCCCGGAGGTCCCACAGCTCCTCAGAGGCCTATGAGCGGGGGCAGGGGCCCGACCTGTCACCCACAAGCACAGACACGGAGGCCCGGCTCCCGGCGGAGGAGCAGGCCCCGGAGGAGGAGCCGGGCAGCCAGCGGAGGAGACGGTTCCCCAGCCTGAGGTTCAGGGTAGGCTCAGGGAAGGGCCTGGCAGGCAGGGGCGACCGCGGCGGGGCAGGCCCAGCTGAGCGGCTGGATGAGGCAGGGCCCTCGAAGGCCGAACAAGCGGCCATCAGAGCGGCCGGACGTGGCGAGAGAGGGGATGTGAGAGCAGGATGGCCCGGAGAGACCAAGGCCCCCACGGAGCCTGCTCTGCCCGGCGAGGGACCCGCACCCAGACTGCGAAGGAAGGAGACAAAGGCCGGGGGCCCGGAAGAGACTCTGGCGGAGGAGCACACCAGGGAGGGAGCGGCAGAGGGCACCCAGGGCCCACAGCTGGGCGCTGCCAGGCTGACTCTGCAGGGCTCGGCGGACCAGGGCCCCTACCAGAACGGCCAGCCAGAATTCCGCCTCCACATACCCAGCTTAAAGACACCCAGGTTCAGGGCTGCCAGAGAAACAGAACTGGAGGAGGCAGAGGGCACAGGCCCAGTGCACCGGGGACCCTGGGGGACACAGGTCTCTACCGATGACTCGAGGGCCACGGAACACGATGAAGGGGACACAGAGTCGCAGACAACAAAAAGACCACAACAGAGAAAACGACAGGCAGAAGGAGAGGAGGACGCAGCGGAGAGGACGGCAGAGGCCAGCAAGCAAGCGGGCCGAGAGGCGGAGGCGACGGAGGGAAAGACGAGAAGCCTGAAGTTCAAGCTGCCGACATTTGGATGGTCACCAGGCAAGGAAGGAAAAGGAGAAAGAACGGCACAAATTCAGGAAACAGAACAAGAAGCGAGCGTCACAGTGGACACTAAAGACGCGGAGGGAAGGACGAAAGACGAAGAGGACAAGGACGGCAAGTTCAAAATGCCCAAGTTCAAGATGCCGTCCTTCGGCGTGTCGGCGCCCAGCAAGGCCGTCGAGGCCGCCGTGGACGTGTCCCTGCCCAAGGCCCAGGCCGAGGTGACCCTGCCCTCGGTGCAGGCCGACGTCAAGACCAGTGAGGTCCGCGTGGAGCTGCCCTCGGCCGAGCTGGAGGTCCAGGGCGCCCAGGCGGGCGTCAAGCTGCCGGAGGGCCACCTGCCCGAAGCCGAGCTCAAGGACGGGGCGGCGGGGGTCGGAATCAAGGCCCACCTGCCCAAGGTGCAGATGCCCAGCGTCAAGCTGCCCAAGGTGGACATCAAGGCCCCGCAGGTGGACATCAAGGGGCCCAAGCTGGACCTGAAGGGCGCCAAGGCCGAGGTGGCCGCCCCCGACGTGGAGGTGTCGCTGCCCAGCGTGGAGGTGGACAGCCAGGCCCCGGGCGCCAAGCTGGAGGCCGACCTGTCCCTGGGGGACAAGGAGGTGGCCGCCAGAGACAGCAAGTTCAAAATGCCCAAGTTCAAGATGCCGTCCTTCGGCGTGTCGGCGCCCAGCAAGGCCGTCGAGGCCGCCGTGGACGTGTCCCTGCCCAAGGCCCAGGCCGAGGTGACCCTGCCCTCGGTGCAGGCCGACGTCAAGACCAGTGAGGTCCGCGTGGAGCTGCCCTCGGCCGAGCTGGAGGTCCAGGGCGCCCAGGCGGGCGTCAAGCTGCCGGAGGGCCACCTGCCCGAAGCCGAGCTCAAGGACGGGGCGGCGGGGGTCGGAATCAAGGCCCACCTGCCCAAGGTGCAGATGCCCAGCGTCAAGCTGCCCAAGGTGGACATCAAGGCCCCGCAGGTGGACATCAAGGGGCCCAAGCTGGACCTGAAGGGCGCCAAGGCCGAGGTGGCCGCCCCCGACGTGGAGGTGTCGCTGCCCAGCGTGGAGGTGGACAGCCAGGCCCCGGGCGCCAAGCTGGAGGCCGACCTGTCCCTGGGGGACAAGGAGGTGGCCGCCAGAGACAGCAAGTTCAAAATGCCCAAGTTCAAGATGCCGTCCTTCGGCGTGTCGGCGCCCAGCAAGGCCGTCGAGGCCGCCGTGGACGTGTCCCTGCCCAAGGCCCAGGCCGAGGTGACCCTGCCCTCGGTGCAGGCCGACGTCAAGACCAGTGAGGTCCGCGTGGAGCTGCCCTCGGCCGAGCTGGAGGTCCAGGGCGCCCAGGCGGGCGTCAAGCTGCCGGAGGGCCACCTGCCCGAAGCCGAGCTCAAGGACGGGGCGGCGGGGGTCGGAATCAAGGCCCACCTGCCCAAGGTGCAGATGCCCAGCGTCAAGCTGCCCAAGGTGGACATCAAGGCCCCGCAGGTGGACATCAAGGGGCCCAAGCTGGACCTGAAGGGCGCCAAGGCCGAGGTGGCCGCCCCCGACGTGGAGGTGTCGCTGCCCAGCGTGGAGGTGGACAGCCAGGCCCCGGGCGCCAAGCTGGAGGCCGACCTGTCCCTGGGGGACAAGGAGGTGGCCGCCAGAGACAGCAAGTTCAAAATGCCCAAGTTCAAGATGCCGTCCTTCGGCGTGTCGGCGCCCAGCAAGGCCGTCGAGGCCGCCGTGGACGTGTCCCTGCCCAAGGCCCAGGCCGAGGTGACCCTGCCCTCGGTGCAGGCCGACGTCAAGACCAGTGAGGTCCGCGTGGAGCTGCCCTCGGCCGAGCTGGAGGTCCAGGGCGCCCAGGCGGGCGTCAAGCTGCCGGAGGGCCACCTGCCCGAAGCCGAGCTCAAGGACGGGGCGGCGGGGGTCGGAATCAAGGCCCACCTGCCCAAGGTGCAGATGCCCAGCGTCAAGCTGCCCAAGGTGGACATCAAGGCCCCGCAGGTGGACATCAAGGGGCCCAAGCTGGACCTGAAGGGCGCCAAGGCCGAGGTGGCCGCCCCCGACGTGGAGGTGTCGCTGCCCAGCGTGGAGGTGGACAGCCAGGCCCCGGGCGCCAAGCTGGAGGCCGACCTGTCCCTGGGGGACAAGGAGGTGGCCGCCAGAGACAGCAAGTTCAAAATGCCCAAGTTCAAGATGCCGTCCTTCGGCGTGTCGGCGCCCAGCAAGGCCGTCGAGGCCGCCGTGGACGTGTCCCTGCCCAAGGCCCAGGCCGAGGTGACCCTGCCCTCGGTGCAGGCCGACGTCAAGACCAGTGAGGTCCGCGTGGAGCTGCCCTCGGCCGAGCTGGAGGTCCAGGGCGCCCAGGCGGGCGTCAAGCTGCCGGAGGGCCACCTGCCCGAAGCCGAGCTCAAGGACGGGGCGGCGGGGGTCGGAATCAAGGCCCACCTGCCCAAGGTGCAGATGCCCAGCGTCAAGCTGCCCAAGGTGGACATCAAGGCCCCGCAGGTGGACATCAAGGGGCCCAAGCTGGACCTGAAGGGCGCCAAGGCCGAGGTGGCCGCCCCCGACGTGGAGGTGTCGCTGCCCAGCGTGGAGGTGGACAGCCAGGCCCCGGGCGCCAAGCTGGAGGCCGACCTGTCCCTGGGGGACAAGGAGGTGGCCGCCAGAGACAGCAAGTTCAAAATGCCCAAGTTCAAGATGCCGTCCTTCGGCGTGTCGGCGCCCAGCAAGGCCGTCGAGGCCGCCGTGGACGTGTCCCTGCCCAAGGCCCAGGCCGAGGTGACCCTGCCCTCGGTGCAGGCCGACGTCAAGACCAGTGAGGTCCGCGTGGAGCTGCCCTCGGCCGAGCTGGAGGTCCAGGGCGCCCAGGCGGGCGTCAAGCTGCCGGAGGGCCACCTGCCCGAAGCCGAGCTCAAGGACGGGGCGGCGGGGGTCGGAATCAAGGCCCACCTGCCCAAGGTGCAGATGCCCAGCGTCAAGCTGCCCAAGGTGGACATCAAGGCCCCGCAGGTGGACATCAAGGGGCCCAAGCTGGACCTGAAGGGCGCCAAGGCCGAGGTGGCCGCCCCCGACGTGGAGGTGTCGCTGCCCAGCGTGGAGGTGGACAGCCAGGCCCCGGGCGCCAAGCTGGAGGCCGACCTGTCCCTGGGGGACAAGGAGGTGGCCGCCAGAGACAGCAAGTTCAAAATGCCCAAGTTCAAGATGCCGTCCTTCGGCGTGTCGGCGCCCAGCAAGGCCGTCGAGGCCGCCGTGGACGTGTCCCTGCCCAAGGCCCAGGCCGAGGTGACCCTGCCCTCGGTGCAGGCCGACGTCAAGACCAGTGAGGTCCGCGTGGAGCTGCCCTCGGCCGAGCTGGAGGTCCAGGGCGCCCAGGCGGGCGTCAAGCTGCCGGAGGGCCACCTGCCCGAAGCCGAGCTCAAGGACGGGGCGGCGGGGGTCGGAATCAAGGCCCACCTGCCCAAGGTGCAGATGCCCAGCGTCAAGCTGCCCAAGGTGGACATCAAGGCCCCGCAGGTGGACATCAAGGGGCCCAAGCTGGACCTGAAGGGCGCCAAGGCCGAGGTGGCCGCCCCCGACGTGGAGGTGTCGCTGCCCAGCGTGGAGGTGGACAGCCAGGCCCCGGGCGCCAAGCTGGAGGCCGACCTGTCCCTGGGGGACAAGGAGGTGGCCGCCAGAGACAGCAAGTTCAAAATGCCCAAGTTCAAGATGCCGTCCTTCGGCGTGTCGGCGCCCAGCAAGGCCGTCGAGGCCGCCGTGGACGTGTCCCTGCCCAAGGCCCAGGCCGAGGTGACCCTGCCCTCGGTGCAGGCCGACGTCAAGACCAGTGAGGTCCGCGTGGAGCTGCCCTCGGCCGAGCTGGAGGTCCAGGGCGCCCAGGCGGGCGTCAAGCTGCCGGAGGGCCACCTGCCCGAAGCCGAGCTCAAGGACGGGGCGGCGGGGGTCGGAATCAAGGCCCACCTGCCCAAGGTGCAGATGCCCAGCGTCAAGCTGCCCAAGGTGGACATCAAGGCCCCGCAGGTGGACATCAAGGGGCCCAAGCTGGACCTGAAGGGCGCCAAGGCCGAGGTGGCCGCCCCCGACGTGGAGGTGTCGCTGCCCAGCGTGGAGGTGGACAGCCAGGCCCCGGGCGCCAAGCTGGAGGCCGACCTGTCCCTGGGGGACAAGGAGGTGGCCGCCAGAGACAGCAAGTTCAAAATGCCCAAGTTCAAGATGCCGTCCTTCGGCGTGTCGGCGCCCAGCAAGGCCGTCGAGGCCGCCGTGGACGTGTCCCTGCCCAAGGCCCAGGCCGAGGTGACCCTGCCCTCGGTGCAGGCCGACGTCAAGACCAGTGAGGTCCGCGTGGAGCTGCCCTCGGCCGAGCTGGAGGTCCAGGGCGCCCAGGCGGGCGTCAAGCTGCCGGAGGGCCACCTGCCCGAAGCCGAGCTCAAGGACGGGGCGGCGGGGGTCGGAATCAAGGCCCACCTGCCCAAGGTGCAGATGCCCAGCGTCAAGCTGCCCAAGGTGGACATCAAGGCCCCGCAGGTGGACATCAAGGGGCCCAAGCTGGACCTGAAGGGCGCCAAGGCCGAGGTGGCCGCCCCCGACGTGGAGGTGTCGCTGCCCAGCGTGGAGGTGGACAGCCAGGCCCCGGGCGCCAAGCTGGAGGCCGACCTGTCCCTGGGGGACAAGGAGGTGGCCGCCAGAGACAGCAAGTTCAAAATGCCCAAGTTCAAGATGCCGTCCTTCGGCGTGTCGGCGCCCAGCAAGGCCGTCGAGGCCGCCGTGGACGTGTCCCTGCCCAAGGCCCAGGCCGAGGTGACCCTGCCCTCGGTGCAGGCCGACGTC
This sequence comes from Raphicerus campestris, assembly GCA_006410735.1. Taxonomy (NCBI): domain Eukaryota; kingdom Metazoa; phylum Chordata; class Mammalia; order Artiodactyla; family Bovidae; genus Raphicerus; species Raphicerus campestris. The sequence continues at coordinate 422,577 of SJYW01036042.1, read as the reverse complement.
AAGACCAGTGAGGTCCGCGTGGAGCTGCCCTCGGCCGAGCTGGAGGTCCAGGGCGCCCAGGCGGGCGTCAAGCTGCCGGAGGGCCACCTGCCCGAAGCCGAGCTCAAGGACGGGGCGGCGGGGGTCGGAATCAAGGCCCACCTGCCCAAGGTGCAGATGCCCAGCGTCAAGCTGCCCAAGGTGGACATCAAGGCCCCGCAGGTGGACATCAAGGGGCCCAAGCTGGACCTGAAGGGCGCCAAGGCCGAGGTGGCCGCCCCCGACGTGGAGGTGTCGCTGCCCAGCGTGGAGGTGGACAGCCAGGCCCCGGGCGCCAAGCTGGAGGCCGACCTGTCCCTGGGGGACAAGGAGGTGGCCGCCAGAGACAGCAAGTTCAAAATGCCCAAGTTCAAGATGCCGTCCTTCGGCGTGTCGGCGCCCAGCAAGGCCGTCGAGGCCGCCGTGGACGTGTCCCTGCCCAAGGCCCAGGCCGAGGTGACCCTGCCCTCGGTGCAGGCCGACGTCAAGACCAGTGAGGTCCGCGTGGAGCTGCCCTCGGCCGAGCTGGAGGTCCAGGGCGCCCAGGCGGGCGTCAAGCTGCCGGAGGGCCACCTGCCCGAAGCCGAGCTCAAGGACGGGGCGGCGGGGGTCGGAATCAAGGCCCACCTGCCCAAGGTGCAGATGCCCAGCGTCAAGCTGCCCAAGGTGGACATCAAGGCCCCGCAGGTGGACATCAAGGGGCCCAAGCTGGACCTGAAGGGCGCCAAGGCCGAGGTGGCCGCCCCCGACGTGGAGGTGTCGCTGCCCAGCGTGGAGGTGGACAGCCAGGCCCCGGGCGCCAAGCTGGAGGCCGACCTGTCCCTGGGGGACAAGGAGGTGGCCGCCAGAGACAGCAAGTTCAAAATGCCCAAGTTCAAGATGCCGTCCTTCGGCGTGTCGGCGCCCAGCAAGGCCGTCGAGGCCGCCGTGGACGTGTCCCTGCCCAAGGCCCAGGCCGAGGTGACCCTGCCCTCGGTGCAGGCCGACGTCAAGACCAGTGAGGTCCGCGTGGAGCTGCCCTCGGCCGAGCTGGAGGTCCAGGGCGCCCAGGCGGGCGTCAAGCTGCCGGAGGGCCACCTGCCCGAAGCCGAGCTCAAGGACGGGGCGGCGGGGGTCGGAATCAAGGCCCACCTGCCCAAGGTGCAGATGCCCAGCGTCAAGCTGCCCAAGGTGGACATCAAGGCCCCGCAGGTGGACATCAAGGGGCCCAAGCTGGACCTGAAGGGCGCCAAGGCCGAGGTGGCCGCCCCCGACGTGGAGGTGTCGCTGCCCAGCGTGGAGGTGGACAGCCAGGCCCCGGGCGCCAAGCTGGAGGCCGACCTGTCCCTGGGGGACAAGGAGGTGGCCGCCAGAGACAGCAAGTTCAAAATGCCCAAGTTCAAGATGCCGTCCTTCGGCGTGTCGGCGCCCAGCAAGGCCGTCGAGGCCGCCGTGGACGTGTCCCTGCCCAAGGCCCAGGCCGAGGTGACCCTGCCCTCGGTGCAGGCCGACGTCAAGACCAGTGAGGTCCGCGTGGAGCTGCCCTCGGCCGAGCTGGAGGTCCAGGGCGCCCAGGCGGGCGTCAAGCTGCCGGAGGGCCACCTGCCCGAAGCCGAGCTCAAGGACGGGGCGGCGGGGGTCGGAATCAAGGCCCACCTGCCCAAGGTGCAGATGCCCAGCGTCAAGCTGCCCAAGGTGGACATCAAGGCCCCGCAGGTGGACATCAAGGGGCCCAAGCTGGACCTGAAGGGCGCCAAGGCCGAGGTGGCCGCCCCCGACGTGGAGGTGTCGCTGCCCAGCGTGGAGGTGGACAGCCAGGCCCCGGGCGCCAAGCTGGAGGCCGACCTGTCCCTGGGGGACAAGGAGGTGGCCGCCAGAGACAGCAAGTTCAAAATGCCCAAGTTCAAGATGCCGTCCTTCGGCGTGTCGGCGCCCAGCAAGGCCGTCGAGGCCGCCGTGGACGTGTCCCTGCCCAAGGCCCAGGCCGAGGTGACCCTGCCCTCGGTGCAGGCCGACGTCAAGACCAGTGAGGTCCGCGTGGAGCTGCCCTCGGCCGAGCTGGAGGTCCAGGGCGCCCAGGCGGGCGTCAAGCTGCCGGAGGGCCACCTGCCCGAAGCCGAGCTCAAGGACGGGGCGGCGGGGGTCGGAATCAAGGCCCACCTGCCCAAGGTGCAGATGCCCAGCGTCAAGCTGCCCAAGGTGGACATCAAGGCCCCGCAGGTGGACATCAAGGGGCCCAAGCTGGACCTGAAGGGCGCCAAGGCCGAGGTGGCCGCCCCCGACGTGGAGGTGTCGCTGCCCAGCGTGGAGGTGGACAGCCAGGCCCCGGGCGCCAAGCTGGAGGCCGACCTGTCCCTGGGGGACAAGGAGGTGGCCGCCAGAGACAGCAAGTTCAAAATGCCCAAGTTCAAGATGCCGTCCTTCGGCGTGTCGGCGCCCAGCAAGGCCGTCGAGGCCGCCGTGGACGTGTCCCTGCCCAAGGCCCAGGCCGAGGTGACCCTGCCCTCGGTGCAGGCCGACGTCAAGACCAGTGAGGTCCGCGTGGAGCTGCCCTCGGCCGAGCTGGAGGTCCAGGGCGCCCAGGCGGGCGTCAAGCTGCCGGAGGGCCACCTGCCCGAAGCCGAGCTCAAGGACGGGGCGGCGGGGGTCGGAATCAAGGCCCACCTGCCCAAGGTGCAGATGCCCAGCGTCAAGCTGCCCAAGGTGGACATCAAGGCCCCGCAGGTGGACATCAAGGGGCCCAAGCTGGACCTGAAGGGCGCCAAGGCCGAGGTGGCCGCCCCCGACGTGGAGGTGTCGCTGCCCAGCGTGGAGGTGGACAGCCAGGCCCCGGGCGCCAAGCTGGAGGCCGACCTGTCCCTGGGGGACAAGGAGGTGGCCGCCAGAGACAGCAAGTTCAAAATGCCCAAGTTCAAGATGCCGTCCTTCGGCGTGTCGGCGCCCAGCAAGGCCGTCGAGGCCGCCGTGGACGTGTCCCTGCCCAAGGCCCAGGCCGAGGTGACCCTGCCCTCGGTGCAGGCCGACGTCAAGACCAGTGAGGTCCGCGTGGAGCTGCCCTCGGCCGAGCTGGAGGTCCAGGGCGCCCAGGCGGGCGTCAAGCTGCCGGAGGGCCACCTGCCCGAAGCCGAGCTCAAGGACGGGGCGGCGGGGGTCGGAATCAAGGCCCACCTGCCCAAGGTGCAGATGCCCAGCGTCAAGCTGCCCAAGGTGGACATCAAGGCCCCGCAGGTGGACATCAAGGGGCCCAAGCTGGACCTGAAGGGCGCCAAGGCCGAGGTGGCCGCCCCCGACGTGGAGGTGTCGCTGCCCAGCGTGGAGGTGGACAGCCAGGCCCCGGGCGCCAAGCTGGAGGCCGACCTGTCCCTGGGGGACAAGGAGGTGGCCGCCAGAGACAGCAAGTTCAAAATGCCCAAGTTCAAGATGCCGTCCTTCGGCGTGTCGGCGCCCAGCAAGGCCGTCGAGGCCGCCGTGGACGTGTCCCTGCCCAAGGCCCAGGCCGAGGTGACCCTGCCCTCGGTGCAGGCCGACGTCAAGACCAGTGAGGTCCGCGTGGAGCTGCCCTCGGCCGAGCTGGAGGTCCAGGGCGCCCAGGCGGGCGTCAAGCTGCCGGAGGGCCACCTGCCCGAAGCCGAGCTCAAGGACGGGGCGGCGGGGGTCGGAATCAAGGCCCACCTGCCCAAGGTGCAGATGCCCAGCGTCAAGCTGCCCAAGGTGGACATCAAGGCCCCGCAGGTGGACATCAAGGGGCCCAAGCTGGACCTGAAGGGCGCCAAGGCCGAGGTGGCCGCCCCCGACGTGGAGGTGTCGCTGCCCAGCGTGGAGGTGGACAGCCAGGCCCCGGGCGCCAANCTGTCTTTGTTTCAAAGTCTATCTTGTCTGAGATGAGTATTGCTATTCCTGCTTACTTTTGGTTTCCATTTGCATAAAATATCTTTTCCCAGCCCTTCAGTTTCAGTCTGTATGTGTCCCTTGTTTTGAGGTGGGTCTCTTGTAGACAGCATATATAGGGGTCTTGTTTTTGTATCTATTCAGCCGGTCTTTGTCTTTTGGTTGAGACATTCAACCCATTTACATTTAAGGTAATTATTGATAAGTATGATCTCGTTGCCATTTACTTTGTTGTTTTGGGTTAGAGTTTACATCCTTTCTGTGTTTCCTGTCTAGAGAAGATCCTTTAGCATTTGTTGAAGAGCTGGTTTGGTGGTGTTGAATTCTCTCAGCTTTTGCTTGTCTGTAAAGCTTTTGATTTCTCCTTCATATCTGAATGAGATCCTTGCTGGGTACAGTATTCTTGGTTGTTGGTTTTTCTCTTTCATCACTTTAAGTATGTCCTGCCATTCCCTGCTGGCCTGAAGAGTTTCTATTAAAAGATCAGCTGTTATCCTTATGAGGATCCACTTGTGTGTCATTTGTTGCTTTTCCCTTGCTGATATTAATATTTGCTCTTTGTGTTTGATCTTTGTTAGTTTGATTAATATGTGTCTTGGGGTGTTTTGCCTTGAATTTATCCTATTTGGGACTCTCTGGGTTTCTTGGGCTTGGGTGGCTATTTCCTTTCCCATTTTAGGAAAGTTTTGAACCATTATCTTCTCAAGTATTTTCTCATTCCCTTTCTTTTTGTCATCTTCTTTTGGAACACCTATGATTCGAATGTTGGGGCATTTAACATTGTCCCAGAGGTCTCTGAGGTTGTCCTCATTTTTTAAAATTCTTTTTTTCTTTTTTCTTCTCTGCTTCACTTATTTCCACCATTCTATCTTCCACTTCATTTATCTTCTCTTCTGCCTCAGTGATTCTACTGTTGGTTCCCTCCAGAGTGCTTTTGGATCTCAGTTATTGCATTATTCATTATTGATTGACTTGTCTTTATTTTTTCTAGGTCCTTGTTAAACATTTCTTGCATCTTCTCAATCCTTGTCTCTAGTCTATTTATCTGTAACTCCATTTTGTTTTCAAGATTTTGAATCATCTTTACTATCATTATTCTGAATTCTTTTTCAGGTAGACTCCCTATCTCCTCTTCTTTTGTTCGGTTTGGTGGATATTTACCAAGTTCCTTTACCTGCTAAATATTTCTTGCCTTTTCATTTTGTTCAGATTGCTGTGTTTGGGGAACCCTTTCTATAGGCTGGATGTTCATCAGTTCAGTTCAGTTGCTCAGTCGTGTCTGACTCTTTGCAACCCCATGAACCACAGCATACCTGGCCTCCCTGTCCATCACCAACTCCTGGAATTTACTCAAACTCATGTCCATTCAGTCAGTGATGCCATCCAACCATCTCATCTTCTGTCATCCCCTTCTCCTCCTGCCTTCAATCTTTCCCAGCATTAGGGTCTTTTCCAATGGGTCAGTTCTTCACATTAGGTGGCCAAAGTATTGGAGTTTCATCTTCAGCATCAGTCCTTCCAATGAATGTTCAGGACTTATTTCCTTTGGGATGAACTGGTTGGATCTCCTTGCAATCTAGGGGACTCTCAAGAGTCTTCTCCCACACCATAGTTCAAAAGCATCAATTCTTCAGTGCTCAGTTTTCTTTATAGTCCAACTTATCCATACATGACTATTGGAAAAACCATGGCTTTGACCAGATAGACCTTTGTTGGGAAAGTAATGTCTCTGCTTTTTAATATTCTTTCTAGGCTTGTCATAACTTTTCTTCCAAGGAGCAAGTGTCTTTTAATTTCGTGGGCTGCTGTCACCATCTGCTGTCGTTCCTCTTTATTGTAGAGTCTGTTCCCTGTGGGTGGGGTTGGAGTAGAGTCTTGTCAAGGTTTCCTAGTTGGGGGAACTTGTGTCTATGTTCTGGTAGGTGGAGCTGGGTCTCTTCTCTCTGGAGTGCAATGAAGTGTCCAGTATTTTGTTTCATTTTTTCTATCTAGTATTCAGTGCTCCCATTTCATTTAGTTTATGTTTTCCAGTTTCTCCATCTCTTCTTTTTTTTATATATATTTTTTCTCAAGTCTTTATGAAACATAGTAGAAAAGCTTTTGTATACATACATATATAAATAGTAGGTATATTATATATAGTTTAGAAAACATGAATTTTTGCCTAACTAAAAAATTTATGATATTTGATTCCATTTGTTTGACTTAGTATGAATAGAATACTAGATTTCTAATTTAAAGAAAATAACAAGCAACAAAGGTTTACTGTATAGCACAGGAAACTATAGTCAATATCTTGTAATAACCTATAATGGAAAGTAATTTGACAAATAATATATGTGTATATGTGTAACTGAATAATCTTGCTGTGTACCTGAAGCATTGTAAGTCAACTATACT
>SJYW01036042.1:393874-415502 GCA_006410735.1 Raphicerus campestris | reverse complement strand
TTCCTGCTTACTTTTGGTTTCCATTTGCATAAAATATCTTTTCCCAGCCCTTCAGTTTCAGTCTGTATGTGTCCCTTGTTTTGAGGTGGGTCTCTTGTAGACAGCATATATAGGGGTCTTGTTTTTGTATCTATTCAGCCGGTCTTTGTCTTTTGGTTGAGACATTCAACCCATTTACATTTAAGGTAATTATTGATAAGTATGATCTCGTTGCCATTTACTTTGTTGTTTTGGGTTAGAGTTTACATCCTTTCTGTGTTTCCTGTCTAGAGAAGATCCTTTAGCATTTGTTGAAAAGCTGGTTTGGTGGTGCTGAATTCTCTCAGCTTTTGCTTGTCTGTAAAGCTTTTGATTTCTCCTTCATATCTGAATGAGATCCTTGCTGGGTACAGTAATCTTGGTTGTTGGTTTTTCTCTTTCATCACTTTAAGTATGTCCTGCCATTCCCTGCTGGCCTGAAGAGTTTCTATTAAAAGATCAGCTGTTATCCTTATGAGGATCCACTTGTGTGTCATTTGTTGCTTTTCCCTTGCTGATATTAATATTTGCTCTTTGTGTTTGATCTTTGTTAGTTTGATTAATATGTGTCTTGGGGTGTTTTGCCTTGAATTTATCCTATTTGGGACTCTCTGGGTTTCTTGGGCTTGGGTGGCTATTTCCTTTCCCATTTTAGGAAAGTTTTGAACCATTATCTTCTCAAGTATTTTCTCATTCCCTTTCTTTTTGTCATCTTCTTTTGGAACACCTATGATTCGAATGTTGGGGCATTTAACATTGTCCCAGAGGTCTCTGAGGTTGTCCTCATTTTTTAAAATTCTTTTTTTCTTTTTTCTTCTCTGCTTCACTTATTTCCACCATTCTATCTTCCACTTCATTTATCTTCTCTTCTGCCTCAGTGATTCTACTGTTGGTTCCCTCCAGAGTGCTTTTGGATCTCAGTTATTGCATTATTCATTATTGATTGACTTGTCTTTATTTTTTCTAGGTCCTTGTTAAACATTTCTTGCATCTTCTCAATCCTTGTCTCTAGTCTATTTATCTGTAACTCCATTTTGTTTTCAAGATTTTGAATCATCTTTACTATCATTATTCTGAATTCTTTTTCAGGTAGACTCCCTATCTCCTCTTCTTTTGTTTGGTTTGGTGGATATTTATCAAGTTCCTTTACCTGCTAAATATTTCTTGCCTTTTCATTTTGTTCAGATTGCTGTGTTTGGGGAACCCTTTCTATAGGCTGGATGTTCATCAGTTCAGTTCAGTTGCTCAGTCGTGTCTGACTCTTTGCAACCCCATGAACCACAGCATACCTGGCCTCCCTGTCCATCACCAACTCCTGGAATTTACTCAAACTCATGTCCATTCAGTCAGTGATGCCATCCAACCATCTCATCTTCTGTCATCCCCTTCTCCTCCTGCCTTCAATCTTTCCCAGCATTAGGGTCTTTTCCAATGGGTCAGTTCTTCACATTAGGTGGCCAAAGTATTGGAGTTTCATCTTCAGCATCAGTCCTTCCAATGAATGTTCAGGACTTATTTCCTTTGGGATGAACTGGTTGGATCTCCTTGCAATCTAGGGGACTCTCAAGAGTCTTCTCCCACACCATAGTTCAAAAGCATCAATTCTTCAGTGCTCAGTTTTCTTTATAGTCCAACTTATCCATACATGACTATTGGAAAAACCATGGCTTTGACCAGATAGACCTTTGTTGGGAAAGTAATGTCTCTGCTTTTTAATATTCTTTCTAGGCTTGTCATAACTTTTCTTCCAAGGAGCAAGTGTCTTTTAATTTCGTGGGCTGCCGTCACCATCTGCTGTGGTTCCTCTTTATTGTAGAGTCTGTTCCCTGTGGGTGGGGTTGGAGTAGAGTCTTGTCAAGGTTTCCTAGTTGGGGGAACTTGTGTCTATGTTCTGGTAGGTGGAGCTGGGTCTCTTCTCTCTGGAGTGCAATGAAGTGTCCAGTATTTTGTTTCATTTTTTCTATCTAGTATTCAGTGCTCCCATTTCATTTAGTTTATGTTTTCCAGTTTCTCCATCTCTTCTTTTTTTTATATATATTTTTTCTCAAGTCTTTATGAAACATAGTAGAAAAGCTTTTGTATACATACATATATAAATAGTAGGTATATTATATATAGTTTAGAAAACATGAATTTTTGCCTAACTAAAAAATTTATGATATTTGATTCCATTTGTTTGACTTAGTATGAATAGAATACTAGATTTCTAATTTAAAGAAAATAACAAGCAACAAAGGTTTACTGTATAGCACAGGAAACTATAGTCAATATCTTGTAATAACCTATAATGGAAAGTAATTTGACAAATAATATATGTGTATATGTGTAACTGAATAATCTTGCTGTGTACCTGAAGCATTGTAAGTCAACTATACTCCAAGAAAAAAAAAATATATTACAAAAAATGAAAAAACCCAAAATTATCCATTGTAATAGATATGATTTTAAATGACAAATGCTGGTGAGCTCCTTATCATGTGCTTACTTACTATGCATTTATCATTTTGGCAAAGTGCGTGCAAATATTTTGCCCATTAAAAAGTTGAATCTCTTATATTCTTATTATTGAAAGATATTTTTAAAGTGTACATATATTCTGCATTGAAGTCCTTTATCAGACATATACTTTGCAGATACTTTTTTCTCCATCTGTGATTTGTCTTTTCATTCTCATAATAGTATTTTTTAAAGAGCAGAGTACATTAATTTTGGTGAACTCCAGTTTATTATTTTGTTCTTAAATGGATCTTTGCTTATATGCCATATAATAAATTTTTGCCTAGCACAAGGTCACAGAAATGTTCTATTTTTTTTTTCTTATATGTCTTATTGTTTCAGGTTTTACATTTAGGTCTATAATAGATTTTGAGGTAATTATTGTGTATGGTGCAAGGATCCAACATTATTTTTTTGCTTATTAGTATCCAGTTATTTTACCACCATTTGCTGAAAGATTGCTTTCTCCACTGTATTGCCTTTTTACTTTTGAGAGCTGATTCATTGGAAAAGACCCTGATGCTGAGAAAGACTGAGGGCAGGAGAAGGGGACAGAAGAGGATGAGATGGTTGGATGGCATCACTGACTCAATGGACATGAATTAGAACAAACTCTGAGAGGTAGTGAAGGACAGGGAAGCTTGGCATGCTGCAGTCCATGGGGTCACAAAGAGTCGGACATGACCTAATGGCTGAACAACAACAAAAAGACTATTTACATTTAATGTGATTGTTCATGTGGTTAGGATTGAGTTTATCATCTTGTTACATTTTTTTCTTATTTGTTCCATCTGTTGTTATTTAAATGGTTGTTTTAGGGTTTATAGTATACATTTTTAGCTTATCATAGTCTACCTACAAGTGACATTATAACATTCACATATAAGAATTTTGCTGTATTATAGTTTCATTTCTTCCTTCTCAGACTATATGCTAGTATTGTCATATATTTTACTTATATGCATATTATAAATCCCACTGTATATTGTTTTTTTTTTTACATAAACTAGCTTTTAAAAATATTTAAATAATAAGAAAGCAATCATACATACCTATGTAGTTATCACTTCTGGGGCTCTTCATTCCTTTGTGTGGATTTGCATTTCCATATAGTGTCATTTTGCTTCTGCCTGAAAGACTTCCTTTAGCATTTCTTATAGTACAGACCAGTTGGTACTAAGTTATTTCAGCATTTCTTTGTCTGATAAAGTATTTCTCATTGGGTTTGGAAAGGTATTTATAGTGGATATAGAATTCTACGCTGACAGTTTTTGTTCCTTTCAGTACTTTAGGAATAAGTGTCATTCTCTCCTCACCTGCGTTGTTTATGATGGTCAATCTGCAGTCATCTTTTTCTTTGTTTCTCTCTATATAATGTCTTTTCCCCCCTCCAGTTACTTTTTCCTCTTTATTACTGNGCATTGGGGGAAGAAGGGCCAGCTCTCATCAAGGCTCAGGGGCCTCTGGGGTCAGAGGTGGAGGCACCTGAGCCCCTGGAGCCAGCTGAGAAGAGCGCATCGCATGCGAGCATGCTAAAGATAGAATCAGATGGCAGAGGCTCGACACCACACCCGCCTCCTCCGGGGGCACCCCCTGCAGCCCTGTCCACTTCTGAGGTCAGGGTCCGCCCGGGCGAAGGCTCCCTTCCACTTCGGATGCCCAGTGGGGCACTTTTGGAAACAGAGGGTCCTCCTGCTGGGCCTGCAGGCCTGGACCTCGCCAGGGGAGAGGGGAGGGCGGAGAAATGGTCCTCCCAGCCTGAAGGCCCCGTTAAACTGAAGNATGTCTCAGCTGGCCAGCCTCATGGCGAGGGGACGGCCCCGTCACCAGGAGAACACCTCCAGCTGTTGTGCAGAGCTGCAGGTGGGGACGCCCCAACGGAGGAGAGCACATCCGCTCCTGGGGTCTGGTTCAGGATGCCCGCCCTCCACCTGCCCATCATCCAGCACCCCACCAGGGAGAACGGGGTCCTTGGGGCACTGAGTCCCACGCCTACTGCCTGTGCATTGGGGGAAGAAGGGCCAGCTCTCATCAAGGCTCAGGGGCCTCTGGGGTCAGAGGTGGAGGCACCTGAGCCCCTGGAGCCAGCTGAGAAGAGCGCATCGCATGCGAGCATGCTAAAGATAGAATCAGATGGCAGAGGCTCGACACCACACCCGCCTCCTCCGGGGGCACCCCCTGCGGCCCTGTCCACTTCTGAGGTCAGGGTCCGCCCGGGCGAAGGCTCCCTTCCACTTCGGATGCTCAGTGGGGCACTTTTGGAAACAGAGGGTCCTCCTGCTGGGCCTGCAGGCCTGGACCTCGCCAGGGCAGAGGGGAGGGCGGAGAAATGGTCCTCCCAGCCTGAAGGCCCCGTTAAACTGAAAGTGTCCAGGACCGACGGGCCATCCCAGGTTTCTGTGGTCAGCGTGGGTCAGCCCTGGGAGGGCTCTGTGGTAACTGTCAAGCTGCCAAGGCTGAGCATGCCGAGGTTCGCCTTCCCTGACCCCGGATCGGAGGCTGACGTCTTCATCCCCGCTGTGCGGGAGGTGCAGTGCGCCGGGAGCAGCCTGGACGCTGCCTTGCGCACAGAGAGCGCGGGAGCCTGGGGTGCCAGCATCTTGAAGGCCGGTGCTGGGACCCCCGGGGAGGAGCCTGTGGCCTTTGACCTCTCCCCAGAAGCCTCCAGGGTCCGAGTGCACATTCACAGCGCTCAGGGAGAGGGTGCCGGGGTCGGCAGACACGACAGAGTGATGCCAGAGCCAGCCGACCGCTCGGGAACCGAGGCCATTTCCACCCAGATTGTGCGGGAATCAGAGATCCCTGCGTCTGAGATCCAAACGGCTTCCTACGGATTTTCGTTGCTGAAAGTGAAGATCCCTGAGCCCCCCACGCAGGGGAGGGTCCAAGACTCCCGACTGACAGGGGGCTTGCAGGAGGCTTCTGAAGACGCTGCCCCTGGAGCAGACCCTGTTTCTGGAGACCTGCAGCCAGACGCTGGAGAACCATTTGAAGTGATCTCGTCCAGCGTCAGTGCGCCCAGAGGGCCAGCACTCACCGCCGACCTGCACTCTGGCCCCCCGGGTACAGAGAGCTGCTCCGACGAGGAGCCCGCAGAGATCCTCGAATTTCCCCCAGAAGAGGACGGCGAGGAGGCAGCCGCGGGCCTCTCCAAAGGAGACCAGGCTCCAAAAGAGAAGCCGGAAGGTAAGCGGTCTTCCGGTCTGTTCCGGTTTTGGCTTCCCAGCATCGGTTTCTCTTCTTCCTCTGAAGAGACACGTGCCGACTCTAGAGATGAAGCCCACCAGCAGGCCCCCGTCCAGACCCCGCCAGGTTCGCAGCCCGAGGCAGAACTGCCCAAGAAACCTGAGAAGGCCAGCTGGTTCCGATTTCCCAAATTAGGGTTCTCCTCCTCCCCCACCAAGAAAAGCAAGAGCTTGGAGGATGAGGCGGCTCCGGCAGAGCAAAGGCTCCAGGAGGAAGCCGCCACTTTCTTTGATGCCCGCGAGAGCTTCTCCCCCGAGGACAGGGAGGAGACAGTGCCAGGCGCAGTGGCCATGGCCACGGAGCCGGGCCCGGGGGCCCTGGACGAGCCTGCACCCGGGCCCGCTGCCCAGTGAGGACGCGAGTGTCTGCCGTGACCCCCAGAGCGGGCCGGCTGCGAGCGGGGGGCCCCGCCCCTGGCCCTCCCGAAGCTGCCTCCCAGAGCTTCAGGAGTGCCCCGCCTCCCGAGGGGCGTTATGAGACACGTGTTACTCGAGACCCCTGCCCACAAGCCCCTCGAAGACACGCCGCTGCTTCCTGGTGAGGGCTGTTTCCCTGTTTCCGGCAGAGTCTGCCACAGTCCAAGAGACCCTCTCCCTGCTTGCTTAGAGCCAGCCCACTCTTCACGGGCCATCTCGCTGAGGCAAGCCCTGGGATGCTTTGAGTGATGCTGCCCGTGCCAGGCTGGGGGCAGCAGGCTGCCGAGGTGGTCCAGGCGTCCGTCCATGAGCTCCTCCCAGACGTCCGTGGGCGTCCACCTGCCCACCAGTGCCCTCTCCGGCGTGCGTGGCTCCAGCCGCTCAGTGTGCCTGAAGATGGGACCCACTTGGCTGTTCCCTGGACCCCGAACGGGCGATAAATAAAGCGCTGCCCCCTCCCGTTTCGTGCGAGTTTTGTTCTGGGTGGAGCCCGTTGCTCTCCCCCCGAGGGCTGCTAGGCTGCTCTGCCAGGAGAGTCAGGGTGGCTGCCCCGCCGGCTGTCTGCTCGGGCCCTCCTCCCCGCCCGCAGCTCTGAGAGACCGAGGAGGAAGGTGTGGGCCCAGGGCTCCACCGCGAGGCCGGGGACAGGCTGCCCTGAGCTGGGAGCCGCCCCAGGTGAGGGCCCTGGGCAGCACAGGGGCGGAGGGGCCCAGCCCAGAGGCTTCGCTGGGCCCTCGGCCGCTATAGCGGCCCGGCTCAGGGCTCCCTGTGCCAGGGCGGGTGTCCTCGCCAGCCGCCCACAGACTCAACAAGGTCAGGGAACGTCCTACAGCCCTTCAGAGTCACAGCTCCCTGTGGCCTTCAGACGCCCTTTCTGGGCCTGTGGGCGTGCAGCGCTCCATGGGGAGACCTGGAGCCCAGCCCCCTCCCTGCCGCCCGGGGAAGGTTCCTGGAGCCGCCTCCTGCTCGGAGAGGGGCAGCTGCTCGCAGCACTAAGGGCAGGGCAGGGAAGCTGGGGGCCTCTGGGCCCAGAGGGCAGCCCACTCCTCTCCCCTGCCCCCCCTCCCGAGGGAAGTCGCATTTCCCATGGGGCCGGTGGGGAAGAGGCCCTCAGTCAGGGATGTGGGACCCTCTGGAAGCTGGGGAGGGGGCTCGGTGGGGACTTGGTCCTGCAGTCCAGGAGGCTACAGGAGCCTCTCCTGACCCTGGGAGAGAAGACGGGGGTGGGGGAGCCTAGTCCCCTGGGAACACCATAGTGGGGGGCAGCCGGTTCGTGGGCTCCACGCCTCTCTGCACACAGAGTCATGTCTGACTTACTGGGGCCGTGGCGCTGGAGGCCCTGCGGAGCCCTCAGCCGTGTCCCACAAGGCCCCCATCTCATCCCCAGATACAACCTGGGAGGGAGCCACACACTCAACGGAGCTGCCGGCGGCGGGCACTGCCTTGCCAGCTGGGCGGCCCAGGGCCCTGTTCCTTGCCAGCTGGAGGCCGCTCTCGGGGCCCTGCCTCAGGCTTGGCTGACAAACAGCTCACAGCACCTTCCTGCATCCCACAGCGAGGGTCGGCCCCTGGCGAGAGCTGTGAGCTCCCCATGCCACTAACCACCTGTCCCAAGTGAGGCGGCCAGTGCCCCCGGTCCAGGTAGCAGAGTCGTCCACACAAGGGCCTGGGTCCAGGGTCCTCGGGGGCAGGCTCTGTCCCCCACACCCCAGAAAGAGCCCCCAGGCCTCTCGAGCCTCATCACGCTGGGTCTCCCAGGGGGCAGGGGGATACTGCTTTGGAGCAGGCCCCCATGGCTGGCCACCAGACCTACCACATGTGGGGCAGGCCTTGCCCCAGCTGCGGGCCCTCACCGTCTCCCCATCACTGCCTGGACCGCGGCCGAGTGGCCGAGGAGCGGAGCACTCTGGGGTTCCACTCCTCCTGGGGAGCAGCTGGGGTGGGGAGGCAGCGTGTGGGCACCGGGGGCCGCAGCTCACACACAGACCAGCTCCCGGACCCGCTGGATGCCTGGGAAGCCTGCATGGAGCCATGGCATCCTCTCCCGACCCCAGCGGGTCTGGCAGGGTTTGGGGACCATCTTGGCAGGCAAGGACGTTCTCGTCCGAGCTGTCTGACAGCCGCCCCGCTGGCTCTCTCTGAGGTCGGGAGGACTCGGGGCCCGGGGTCGCGGCTCGGGGTGGACCTGGTGTGCACTCGATGGCCTGCTCAGCTGCCAGGGCCTCCTGGACACTGAACCAGCCTACAGCTCTAGCCTCGGGCAGTCTGGGGGCCTCTGCCTGGGCAGGTGGGCTCTGAAGCCAAGGTCAGAAGCCAGGAGACGCTGAGCCGGGCTGAGATAGGCCTCTGACCCTCTCCTTGCTGAACCTGTGCCCTGATCTGCCCCTGGGTTCCTGTGGGCCCAGGACTGGACATTAGCCAGAGTTAGGGGCTCCCACGGTAGACGCCTGGCCTCGCCTCGGTGTGGCCTCATAGACGAGGCTGAGCAGAAGCGGGCGCAGCCCCACGGCGGACGCACACAAGAGACACAGGCACACTCGTTTTCTAGAGGCCCCACTTGTGGCAGGAATGGCGGCTCTGTGGGAGTCAGGGAGGGGCATCCCAGAGGGCTCCCTGAGGGAGGTGGGCGGGGCTTCAAAGGGGCTAGATTTGGAGAGCAAGTGGTTTGTGTCTGCCCTGCGGTGGGCAGTCCCACCCCCAACCAGGGCTTGTGCGAGTGAAGCTGCTTGGAGTCCAGGCTGGGGACCAGGCAAGGCAAGGAGGCCCCATCCTGCTGCCAGGAAGGGCCAAACCTTAGCCCTGCCAAACACAGTCCTGGCCCTGGGCCTGTCCGTCCAGGCCCACAGCGTAGCGGGAGCTCCAGTCTCGCTCGAAGAGCCGCCGCAGCTGCTCCTGCACGGTTCTCACCCCTGGCTGGGCGCCGGAGGCCCTCTGGCTGACCACCAGGCCCACACCCGAGGTGCTGCTGAAGTAATCTTCTGACCAGTTGGACGTGCCTGTGGGCAGTAGGCGCGGGAGGCTGGGGATGGGGCCACACGGGTCCCTCTGCTGTCCCGCCCAGCCCGGTGGCCCCTGTGGCCGCTGAGGAGTGCAGCCAGCTCTTCACCGGAGGGAGAAGAGCTCTTCACCCCTGCCTGTCTGCAAACTCAGGGCTTGGGGAGCTCCGTGCGGGGATTCCCCACCTGCCTGTGGGGCCAGCTGACCACCGGGCTGGCCACCTCCATGGAGAGCCCTGAGCACATGCAAGCCCCCTGCCTGGGGGCCACGAGCCCTGGGCAGACTGGGGTGGCCTCGTGTGGAGCCCTGGAGGACACGGGCCGCCGCCCGGCTCACCTATGTAGGCCTCCTTCTCCGTGACCATGAACTTGCTGTGGTTGACCCTGCTGAAGGGGATGTTGGAGTGGTTCCCCACGGGCACGATGAAGACTTTCTTGGGGAACAGAGAGGTGTGTTGGGGGCAGAGAGGCCACTGCCCAGCCCAGCCCAGGGGCGGCGCATTCTTACCACATCCACGGACACGTTGGCCGCTGGGTTGCTGAGCGCCTGCAGGGACCGCAGGAAGGGGAACATCCTGGGGTCCGTGTTGAGCCAGCAGCTGACCAGCAGGCGCACGCGCACCCCCCTGCTGAAGGCCGCCACCCGCAGCGCCGTGTCCAGCACCGGCCAGTAGCTGGGGGAGGGGCATGGCAGGGTCAGGGTCCTCGGGCTGGCGGAGCCCTGCCGGCCTGCCCCAGGGGGTCCCTACAGGTGAGAAGACAGGGCAGCCCAGCCCCCAGCCGGCCCACCTGGCGGGGTGTCTGAAGCGTGTGGTGGGGAAGTACTCCATCACCGAGGCATAGAGGAACTCCCGGGCAGCCCCCATGACTGCCAGCAGGGCATCCAGGTCTCGGGTGCGGCCATGGGGGCAGAGAGCGGGCGGCGACGCCTGTGGGGCGGGGGGTCCCTGAGGGGCCTGGTTCTGAGCCGCACCCCACCACATACCCACCGTCCAGCCCCGGGAACTGGGAAGAAGGCCGGAGGCGCGGCCTGCAGGGGTGGGGCCCTGGGCTGGCCTGACCCTGGAGGAAGCTCCCTGGGGGGCTCGGCCAGACTCCCACATCTGGGGACGCGTCCCTGCCTCTGAGGCCAGGTCTCCACTGCAACCCAGCACTGGGGTGGCTGCCCGTACCCCAGGGGGGCTCCTGGCTGGTAGCTGTGGCCGCCTGTCCCCCAGTTCCCTCCCCTCTCCAGCGGTGGGACAGCATCACCGGTGTTCTGGTCCTACCCGCTGCCACCCTTCCTGCTCCTTGAGTCAGACCCCACCCAGCGATGTGTGTGGAGGTTCCCAGGGCCACAGGGGGTCCCCCACCACCCAGGCCGCCTGTCTCCCATGGATGACAACAGCCACGTCCTCACCCCGGGACCACAGCCCCGGACCTCGGACCTCGCAGATGCCATGGTCTGCAGGGCAGGCCTGGGGTGGGCAGGACTTCTGGTGGGTGTGGCCGGCCAGAAAGCAGGGGCTCAGAAGGGCCTCCGGGCCTGTCCACCCTTACCGAGAAGTAGGCGGTGGTGGGCACCCCGTCAAAGTGATCCCGGAGCGGCTGGAAGCGGTTGATGTGAGACGAGAAGTTCCGAGGCCAGGGCTTGGGGAGGGTGGCCCTGGGCGTCCCCAGCACCCAGTAGGTCTGGAAGGTCTTCTCCAGGTCCCGGGCCAGGCGGCTGCAGTTGTAGATGATGGCACCGAGCTCCTTCACCTGTGGGCACCCGGCAGTGCTGTGGGGGGGGGGCCTCCGTGGGGCTGGGCAGACCCCCCCAGACGGGCCAAGGCTGCCCAGCAGGCGCGTGCCCCCCCAGGTGGCCAGTCTGCAGCAGCATCGTGGAATCCATGTGTGCAGGGGAGCCACGGGGAGGGGAGCCCAGGGGGTCCCTGCTCTTCTTAGACATTATGATCCAAGGACAATACGTGCTCATTGCCAGAAAACAGTAGAAAGCATCAGTGCCCAAAGAAAAGCAGCTCGTTCTTCACTGCTGATTGACTAGCGCTGCCAGCCTTTTGACTGATGGCTAAAGCGCTGCTGTTCCTGAAAGGGTTCCTGTTTGGTCCGCGTGGCCCCTTGGACAAGGTGACCTGACCATGTTTCCGGGAGGGTAAGCGACCTTCTACTGCAGCGCCTTCAGAGTCCTGTAACCCTCCAGCAGCACTCTCGCCTGGAAAACCCCAGGGACGGAGGAGCCTGGTGGGCTGCAGTCCATGGGGTCACTAAGGGTCGGGCACGACTGAGCGACTTCACTTTCACTTTTCACTTTTCACTTTCATGCACTGGAGAAGGAAATGGCAACCCACTCCAGTGTTCTTGCCTGGAGAATCCCAGGTGGAGCCTGGTGGGCTGCCATCTATGGGGTCTCACAGAGTAGGACACAACTGAAGTGACTTAGCAGCAGCAGTAGCAGCAGCAACCAGCCTCCGGTGTTTCTACCGTAGGGGCGTTACAGATCTCCCTGCATCCCCCAGGATGACTGCCCACATGGGGACGTCATGGGTGCCACAGTGGATGAGCTCCAGAGGGCCTCCCCTCCTGGGGCTCAGGGACTCACCTGTGTCAGGGACCGCCAGTCCATGTTGGCACTGCCCACGTAGACATGCTGCCCGTCCACCACCCAGAACTTGGAGTGCAAAACGCCGCCAGTGAGCCTTCCCATGGGCACGCGTCGCACCTGGGCGCCTGACAAGGGTGCGGGGCAGTGGGTGAGCCCAGTTCCTCCTCATGGACCGTGTCCTCACCCCCACTTTGCAGGTGGGAGAAGGAGGTGTTGGTCTGCCTGGGGTCCCCCAGGTGGCCTGGCTCCCAGCTGAGCCTCCATCTACAGCTCAGAGCAGCTGGACTCAGTTGGCCAAGAGGCCACCCTGCTCTGCCCCGTGGGAAATGACAGGTCCGGCCCCTGGAGCCGGCTTCTGGGGAAGCCCCCTCAGAGGTGCTTGCAGCCCCAGGCCCCCAGCCCCTCAAAGCAGCACCAGAGCTCTCACTGGCCCCTGGGCCCAGGACAGCAGGCTCCCACCTCGGCTTTCCAGGACCTGCAGGTCAGTGGAGTTCCTGGCTGGAGTCGGGGTGCTGGTGGCTACAGCCAGGGACACATTTCTGTCCAGCAGCTGCTGCAGCTTTTGCAGGAGGGCCTCGCCCTGTGAGAGCAGGCCAGGGTGAGAGAGAGACTGCCCTATCCCACTAGGAGGGGCCTAGATCTCCCCCGAGGCAGCCCCAGCTGCCCACAGCTCGGTCAGACAGATGGGCAGCCTGCTGGCCTTGCCCTGTGCCTGGCCCTGGCACAGCCTGCAAGCTCCAAGTCAGGGGCGAGGGCCACACACCGGCTGGGAAGACGAGTCGTTGACCCCGATGTCGGGCCCCGTGAGGGACCAGTAGAAGGAGGCCACGTGGATGCTCTCTCGGGCAGTGTCCAGCAGCTGCATCCAGGCCTGGGCCAAGGGCTGGGCGGCTGGGCTGCCTGCTGCAGACGGCAGGTCCTGGGGGATGCTCTCCACGAGGATGAGGCTGCAGAGGGGCACTGGGTGTGAGCGCAGGAGCGGCTGGCCAGCCTCGCGTCCCCTGCTCCGTCCCGGTCAGCAAGCAGGAGACAGAGCCCCGGCCGAGGGGACTGGGCTGGGCGGCAGGCTGGACGGGGCAGGGCAGGCCTGACACCAGGAGTGCCCCGGGGGGCCTGCCCAGGTGGGGAGTGGGTGCCAGTCCCCACCCCCACCCAAGCCCCGCGTGCTCCCCTCGGAGCTGTTGGGTCTGGGCTCCTGCAGGTGTGGCGGCCCCTGGAGTCACCAAGGCTGACCCAGAGGGAGGGGCTCAGTCAGGGGGTGTGCTGGGGGCGTCTGAGGTTCCAGGACCCTGGTGGGAGAGGGGCGGGCCCTGGGACTCTACCCCGGACACGAGGGCTGCAATGGCTGAGTCCCAGGTGACAGCCTGTTTCCTGCCAAGAGCACTCCGCATCCCGCCCTTACAATCAGGGCTTCCCCCTCCCAGACCACTCCCCCTGCCTCCAGCCCACCCTCCTGGAAACTGCCTCTTCCCAGAGGAGGGGAAGAAGGCCGGTGCTTGTCCCTCTGGGGAGACCCAGGCTGGGATGGCAGGGGCGCCTGGGGCAGAGCCTCCTGGGCTTGCCCGCCCGCTGCTGCCCCGCGGAGCCCACAGCTTGCTCACCGGCAGGAGTCCTTTTGCTGATGCCGCTGGTGGGCCTCCCTTCCTGGAGGATCCCAGTCCACATGGGAGCCAAGGCGCCCAGGCCTGGCAGGCCCTTCCTCAAGGCAGCCTTGGCTCCAGGCGGAAGGGGAGGACCCCAGCCCCAGGAGGCAGGTGAGGGTCACGGCGCCCAGGCACAGCAGCGCGAGCATCCCCCGCACCTGCAGCTGGAGGAAGACACCCCCGGGTCCCCGGGGGCCACGCTCTCCTGAGACAGCCCACCCCTGCTGCCAGGTGGGGCTGGCCAGGGCAAGCCTGAGGCCGCGGCCTGGGGGCTGGTGTGTTCTTGGGTCCTCCAGACAGGTGCCAGCAGCCCCTGGGTGGGGAGTCCTGGCCCCTTGTGGCTCCTTCTGCCCCTGCTGCTCTGGCCCGGGGGTCCTGTGTGGCGGCTNAGTGATCACATCATCATGATTATCTGGGTCGTGAAGATCTTTTTTGTACAGTTCTTCCGTGTATTCTTGCCACCTCTTCTTAATATCTTCTGCTTCTGTTTTAGGTCCAGACCATTTCTGTCCTTTATCGAGCCTAGGGATTGGGAACTGAGAGTTGGAGGGGCCTGGTTCCCAATGGCTGCAGAGCCAATACCATCCCTAGGCTGCCAGTATTAAGGAGAAACAATGTTGCTCAAGACCTGGTTCTTTGAGTCTCGATGCACGTGCACATGCTTAGTCACTTCAGTCATGCTCAAGTCTGTGCAACCCGTGGGTTGTGGCCTGCCAGACTCTTCTGTCCATAGGATTCTCCAGGCAAGAATGCTGGAGTGGGTTCCCATTCCCTTCTCCAGGAGATCTTCCCGGTCTGGGGACTGAACCCACGTCTCTTAAGTCTCATTTGCATTAGCAGGCAAAACACCAGCGCCTCATGGTTTGCGCTGAGCCTAACTCAGTTTCTCTGGCAGCGAAAGTTCTCAGCCCCACCCTCTAGCCGGCTCACCCGGCTCCAGATGTCTGTCAAGGGTGCAGAGGGAGGTACGGAGGACGAAGAGGAAGTGGCCAGAAGGGGAAGCAGCAGGTTGCAGAGAGGAGGCAGGTGGGAGGTGATCGCGGTGATAGCCTGCAAGCTGAGGGCCTGCGTCTGTGAAGCCAAGATGCGCGCCACGGCGGGAGTCTCGGAGGTAAGAGCCAGCGAGGCCAGGTGGGAGGGCTGGGCCCAGGGCCCTAAAGAGGGGCTTCGGCCCACTGCCTCCTGACTGGCGCTGCCAGCTGCCCTGGGCCCAGGGGGCCACGAAGCTCCAGCGGGCCACCCGTCCCTCCACTGGTTCCTGCAGCCAGGACCACAGGGCCTGGGCTCTCCCGGCAAGCTCAGCCTGGGGTGGGCAGCTGCCCCCCAGGCCCTGCAGGGCAGCAAGTCCCACCCTCTCAGCTGGGACCTGCCCACCACAGGGCGGGGGGAGCATAGAGCTGCCCCCCGGGTCTCCCAGCCCAACACAGGCTTGCGATGCCGGCGCTGCTGGGTCACCCTCTCCCAACAGCCAGTCCCACCCCTGGACATACGGGGTCCTCAGGGCCGAGCTGCCCAGAGCCCCCTGGATGGCGGGCCTCCCCAGGCCCCTGTGGTTCACAAGGGGGTTGGTGGCCTGGCAGGTGTCTCGTCTGGGAGGCCCCCCGGGTGGGGCTGCGGGGGCAGGGCACTCCCACCTTCTCGCGAGCCTGGCCCAGGAACCCCCGAAGGGCTGCACCCCGATCGCCTCTCGAGTATCAGTGAAGGGTCTGGGGAACCCTCCCTGGGGCGGGGAGGGGAGTGGCAGGCCCCCCAAGCTCCCCTCTTCAGGGTGTAGGAACTTCTGGTGGGGAGGGGTGCCAGGCCTCGGGCTCTGAGCCCCTTCTCTCATTCCGGGGCCTCCCACCCAATAGGCCCAGGTCCCATGGCTGCCCCTCCCCCATGGAGGTGGGCTGGGGGCCCAGCAAGAGGACACCCCCAGAGCCTGGGGCCTGTGCAACAGCCTGGCTTCCTGGGCCCCAGTGCCCAGCTGAGCTGTACTCACAGGCGGGCAGCGTGACCCCAGCCCCAGGCCCCAGGCAGCAGTGGCCACTCGCTGTCAAGGCCAAGAGGGAGGGCTGTACCCACCCCTCACGGAAGCCTCAGAAGTTGGCTGGTGCTGGGTGCGGGGGAGTGGGGCTGGGACAAACACGTCTCTGTGCATGGACCCCGCCCCGCACTCCAGGGAGGGCAGCCTCAGCTCAGAGCTGGGGAGCATCCCACTTGGGGTGGCATTTGAGGCTGCTCTGGGGAGGGAAACAGCTCCAACCGGGATCCAGTCTGCCTGGCTTCCAGCTCCTTGTGAGAGTGAACACTCTGAGGGGTCAAGGCCTGCGTCCCCAGATGGCTGCAGAGTTCTGGGGCGGAGAGAGATCCCCGCCAGCATCAAGGGCTCCTGACTCAGCCCCCAGCCCCCGGCCCCCAGAAAAACAACCCTCTCTTCTGTGCCAGGCCCCCATCCAGGAGGGTCACTGCCCGGCTCCCAGGAGGGGCCAGCACAGGGCCAGGATGGGGGGCCCAGCCCGGGAAGGGAAGCAGCTATTTATGAACCAGCATCGAGAGGACCCAGCCTGAAAGCAGAAATGGTGCAGGCTCGCTGTGGTTGAAACGAGGAACTGAGATTCAGACACCCACACGGCCCTGGGGGTGCCAAGAGGGAAACCAGCAGGTCATACGCGGCCCGGGCACACACAGGACACACACACACAGGACACACAGATGCACACACAGACACACAGGACACACACACACACATGCACACACACAGACACGCACAGGACATACAGGACACACACAAATGCACACACACGTGCACACACACACGCACACACACGCAGACACACAGGACACACAGACACACACACACATGCACATAGACACGCACACACACAGGACACACACGCACGCACGCACACACACACAGGACACACACGCACACACACAGACATGCACACAGACACGCACAGGATGCACACGCACACACCACTAGTGCCGGTGACGGACTCAGCAGCTTCAGGCCAGGCCAGGGTGAGGGTCCACCTGGGCCAGGAGTGGGGTCTGCAGGGTCCCCACGAGGTGGCCTCCCTGGTGCCCAGCTGCCCATGAGCGTGGGGTCACTGCGCCCGGGCCTGGAGCTGCGGGTGATGCCAGTCACCCCGCCCAGGGGCTGAGGCCTCTGCTGAGCACATGGGTGGCTGCAGCGTGGCCCCGCTCCACACTGCCCTGTAGCCCGTGGGACAGGGCAGTCAGCACTGCAAGACTGGGGCCCCACAGGAAGGGCTGAGCCGCCACACAGGACCCCCGGGCCAGAGCAGCAGGGGCAGAAGGAGCCACAAGGGGCCAGGACTCCCCACCCAGGGGCTGCTGGCACCTGTCTGGAGGACCCAAGAACACACCAGCCCCCAGGCCGCGGCCTCAGGCTTGCCCTGGCCAGCCCCACCTGGCAGCAGGGGTGGGCTGTCTCAGGAGAGCGTGGCCCCCGGGGACCCGGGGGTGTCTTCCTCCAGCTGCAGGTGCGGGGGATGCTCGCGCTGCTGTGCCTGGGCGCCGTGACCCTCACCTGCCTCCTGGGGCTGGGGTCCTCCCCTTCCGCCTGGAGCCAAGGCTGCCTTGAGGAAGGGCCTGCCAGGCCTGGGCGCCTTGGCTCCCATGTGGACTGGGATCCTCCAGGAAGGGAGGCCCACCAGCGGCATCAGCAAAAGGACTCCTGCCGGTGAGCAAGCTGTGGGCTCCGCGGGGCAGCAGCGGGCGGGCAAGCCCAGGAGGCTCTGCCCCAGGCGCCCCTGCCATCCCAGCCTGGGTCTCCCCAGAGGGACAAGCACCGGCCTTCTTCCCCTCCTCTGGGAAGAGGCAGTTTCCAGGAGGGTGGGCTGGAGGCAGGGGGAGTGGTCTGGGAGGGGGAAGCCCTGATTGTAAGGGCGGGATGCGGAGTGCTCTTGGCAGGAAACAGGCTGTCACCTGGGACTCAGCCATTGCAGCCCTCGTGTCCGGGGTAGAGTCCCAGGGCCCGCCCCTCTCCCACCAGGGTCCTGGAACCTCAGACGCCCCCAGCACACCCCCTGACTGAGCCCCTCCCTCTGGGTCAGCCTTGGTGACTCCAGGGGCCGCCACACCTGCAGGAGCCCAGACCCAACAGCTCCGAGGGGAGCACGCGGGGCTTGGGTGGGGGTGGGGACTGGCACCCACTCCCCACCTGGGCAGGCCCCCCGGGGCACTCCTGGTGTCAGGCCTGCCCTGCCCCGTCCAGCCTGCCGCCCAGCCCAGTCCCCTCGGCCGGGGCTCTGTCTCCTGCTTGCTGACCGGGACGGAGCAGGGGACGCGAGGCTGGCCAGCCGCTCCTGCGCTCACACCCAGTGCCCCTCTGCAGCCTCATCCTCGTGGAGAGCATCCCCCAGGACCTGCCGTCTGCAGCAGGCAGCCCAGCCGCCCAGCCCTTGGCCCAGGCCTGGATGCAGCTGCTGGACACTGCCCGAGAGAGCATCCACGTGGCCTCCTTCTACTGGTCCCTCACGGGGCCCGACATCGGGGTCAACGACTCGTCTTCCCAGCCGGTGTGTGGCCCTCGCCCCTGACTTGGAGCTTGCAGGCTGTGCCAGGGCCAGGCACAGGGCAAGGCCAGCAGGCTGCCCATCTGTCTGACCGAGCTGTGGGCAGCTGGGGCTGCCTCGGGGGAGATCTAGGCCCCTCCTAGTGGGATAGGGCAGTCTCTCTCTCACCCTGGCCTGCTCTCACAGGGCGAGGCCCTCCTGCAAAAGCTGCAGCAGCTGCTGGACAGAAATGTGTCCCTGGCTGTAGCCACCAGCACCCCGACTCCAGCCAGGAACTCCACTGACCTGCAGGTCCTGGAAAGCCGAGGTGGGAGCCTGCCGTCCTGGGCCCAGGGGCCAGTGAGAGCTCTGGTGCTGCTTTGGGGGGCTGGGGGCCTGGGGCTGCAAGCACCTCTGAGGGGGCTTCCCCAGAAGCCGGCTCCAGGGGCCGGACCTGTCATTTCCCACGGGGCAGAGCAGGGTGGCCTCTTGGCCAACTGAGTCCAGCTGCTCTGAGCTGTAGATGGAGGCTCAGCTGGGAGCCAGGCCACCTGGGGGACCCCAGGCAGACCAACACCTCCTTCTCCCACCTGCAAAGTGGGGGTGAGGACACGGTCCATGAGGAGGAACTGGGCTCACCCACTGCCCCGCACCCTTGTCAGGCGCCCAGGTGCGACGCGTGCCCATGGGAAGGCTCACTGGCGGCGTTTTGCACTCCAAGTTCTGGGTGGTGGACGGGCAGCATGTCTACGTGGGCAGTGCCAACATGGACTGGCGGTCCCTGACACAGGTGAGTCCCTGAGCCCCAGGAGGGGAGGCCCTCTGGAGCTCATCCACTGTGGCACCCATGACGTCCCCATGTGGGCAGTCATCCTGGGGGATGCAGGGAGATCTGTAACGCCCCTACGGTAGAAACACCGGAGGCTGGTTGCTGCTGCTACTGCTGCTGCTAAGTCACTTCAGTTGTGTCCTACTCTGTGAGACCCCATAGATGGCAGCCCACCAGGCTCCACCTGGGATTCTCCAGGCAAGAACACTGGAGTGGGTTGCCATTTCCTTCTCCAGTGCATGAAAGTGAAAAGTGAAAAGTGAAAGTGAAGTCGCTCAGTCGTGCCCGACCCTTAGTGACCCCATGGACTGCAGCCCACCAGGCTCCTCCGTCCCTGGGGTTTTCCAGGCGAGAGTGCTGCTGGAGGGTTACAGGACTCTGAAGGCGCTGCAGTAGAAGGTCGCTTACCCTCCCGGAAACATGGTCAGGTCACCTTGTCCAAGGGGCCACGCGGACCAAACAGGAACCCTTTCAGGAACAGCAGCGCTTTAGCCATCAGTCAAAAGGCTGGCAGCGCTAGTCAATCAGCAGTGAAGAACGAGCTGCTTTTCTTTGGGCACTGATGCTTTCTACTGTTTTCTGGCAATGAGCACGTATTGTCCTTGGATCATAATGTCTAAGAAGAGCAGGGACCCCCTGGGCTCCCCTCCCCGTGGCTCCCCTGCACACATGGATTCCACGATGCTGCTGCAGACTGGCCACCTGGGGGGGCACGCGCCTGCTGGGCAGCCTTGGCCCGTCTGGGGGGGTCTGCCCAGCCCCACGGAGGCCCCCCCCCCACAGCACTGCCGGGTGCCCACAGGTGAAGGAGCTCGGTGCCATCATCTACAACTGCAGCCGCCTGGCCCGGGACCTGGAGAAGACCTTCCAGACCTACTGGGTGCTGGGGACGCCCAGGGCCACCCTCCCCAAGCCCTGGCCTCGGAACTTCTCGTCTCACATCAACCGCTTCCAGCCGCTCCGGGATCACTTTGACGGGGTGCCCACCACCGCCTACTTCTCGGTAAGGGTGGACAGGCCCGGAGGCCCTTCTGAGCCCCTGCTTTCTGGCCGGCCACACCCACCAGAAGTCCTGCCCACCCCAGGCCTGCCCTGCAGACCATGGCATCTGCGAGGTCCGAGGTCCGGGGCTGTGGTCCCGGGGTGAGGACGCGGCTGTTGTCATCCATGGGAGACAGGTGGCCTGGGTGGTGGGGGACCCCCTGTGGCCCTGGGAACCTCCACACACATCGCTGGGTGGGGTCTGACTCAAGGAGCGGGAAGGGTGGCAGCGGGCAGGACCAGAACACCGGTGATGCTGTCCCACCGCTGGAGAGGGGAGGGAACTGGGGGACAGGCGGCCACAGCTACCAGCCNCGTCTCGAAGGGCACTTCCACTCATGTCTCATGATTCAGAGCTTAGTCACATAGCTGCATCTAGCTGCAAGGGAGTCTGGGAAATGGAGGCAGCGGGGACCTCATCCTGGAGAATGCAGGTCAGCCACTCACTGGGCCGTCTGAAAAGGCAGGCTGGCTATAGTTTGCTTAGCGCAGGTTTCTGCCTCCTAGCCCCACCCCCTCTCCTGTCTGCCTGGGATTCTGAGGACAGGACCCTTTCCCACTCCTTTATTCAAAGTCCTCTTTGGATGAGGCCTGGGTATGTTCCCAGGCCCAGCCTGTGAGACCCCAGCAGGACAGGGCGGCAGGGGCCCTGTCCAGGGTGCTGACCTTCGGGTGGCCATGGACAGGGTGTCGGTTCCCCGGCAGAGACCTGGGGCCAGCGTGAGTGCGCTGAGAGGTGAAAGGGGAAGACGCCACGGGCTGCCCCTGGACGCCTGCGCTCTCCTCCAGACACCCTGTCCCAGTTCAGCCTGGGGGTCTGCCCTCCTCTCCGGACCACAGCCGAGGAGGCCTCTGCTCCTGCGTAGGGTCACTGGGTACCTGAGTCTACTGGCCCATTTTCCTTATGTAACATCTTCGCTTTCCGAGACGGTGCTGGGTATTTTCAGAAGAGTTTCCCACGAGACACAGAGCAGTGTCAAGTGTGGCTGCAGCTCTCAGACCCTGACGACGGAGCGTGCTTGCAGGCCATGGGGTCTCCTCTTCTGTGAAGCCGTGCCTGTATTTTTGCTGCTTTTAGTGAAGATTTGTTGACTTTTTCTCATCGGTTTGAAGGGCTTTCCGTACTTTCCAAGTCAACAGTTTTGTAAAGGCAGCGGCATCGTCTCTTACTCTGCTGCTTCATTAGACTTCTCCTCTGCACTAAGTCTCAGACATGCAGACTGGAGGGGAGAGCGTAACGAACAGCCGCTACGTGCAGCTTAGACTCCACAGCTGCTGACACGCACCGCCTCTGCTTCAGGAAGGAATTTTCATTTCATTTACTTGTGTGCTTTATCTTTCATTTGGGGCTGTGCAGGGTCTTTCTCCAGCTGCAGCAAGTGGGCCCCCTGTTGCAGCGCGGCGCTGCCTTGCAGTGGCCTGTCTTCCCGTGGCACAGGGGCTCTAAGGTGGGCGGGCTTTGTCAGCGGCAGCCCGGGCTCTGGAGCACAGTCTCGGGAGCGGTGGCGCACGGGCTGAGTTGCTCCACAGCATGCGGGATCCTCCCGTGGATCAAACCCGTGTCTCCTGCATCGGCAGGCAGAGTCTTTACCCCTGAGCACCAGGGAAGCCCCAGAAAGGAATTTTAAATTAAAGAGGAATCATCCAACACAGGGGCTATAGCCAGATTCTTTATAAAAACAAATGGAGCATAAGCATTAAATGTGGTGGGCCCCTCTGCTGTTCACCTGCAACTCACATAATGCAGTGAACGTCGTGCCGGTGAGTCCGACTCTTTGCGACTTCATGGACTATACAGTCCATGCGATTCTCCAGGCCAGAATACTGGAGTGGGGAGCCTTTCCTTTCTCCAGGGGA
>SJYW01036042.1:379981-392240 GCA_006410735.1 Raphicerus campestris | reverse complement strand
TCCTTGGAAGAAAAGTTATGACCAACCTAGATAGCATTTTCAAAAGCAGAGATATTACTTTGCCAACAAAGGTCATCTAGTCAAGGCTATGGTTTTTCCTGTGGTCATGTATGGATGTGAGAGTTGGACTGTGAAGAAGGCTGAGCACCAAAGAATTGATGCTTTTGAACTGTGGTGTTGGAGAAGACTCTTGAGAGTGCCTTGGACTGCAAGGAGATCCAACCAGTCCATTCTGAAGGAGATCAACCCTGGGATTTCTTTGGGAGGAATGATGCTAAAGCTGAATTCAGTACTTTGGCCACCTCATGTGAAGAGTTGACTCATGGGAAAAGACTCTGATGCTGGGAGGAATTGGGGGCAGGAGGAGAAGGGGACAACCGAGGATGAGATGGCTGGATGGCATCACAGACTTGATGGTCCTGAGTCTGAGTGAACTCCGAGAGATGGTGATGAACAGGGAGGCCTGGCGTGCTGCGATTCATGGGGTCACAAAGAGTCGGACACGACTGAGCAATTGAACTGACTGAACTGAGGCTTAACTGGCAGCCTCATGGACTCACAATGAATGCCGGAGCTCAGTCATTGCCTCCTGTTCCTAGCAGAACAGGATATAAGGGCAGAGATCCTGGGAGACATCCTGAACGTCTCGAAGGGCACTTCCACTCATGTCTCATGATTCAGAGCTTAGTCACATAGCTGCATCTAGCTGCAAGGGAGTCTGGGAAATGGAGGCAGCGGGGACCTCATCCTGGAGAATGCAGGTCAGCCACTCACTGGGCCGTCTGAAAAGGCAGGCTGGCTATAGTTTGCTTAGCGCAGGTCTCTGCCTCCTAGCCCCACCCCCTCTCCTGTCTGCCTGGGATTCTGAGGACAGGACCCTTTCCCACTCCTTCATTCAAAGTCCTCTTTGGATGAGGCCTGGGTGTGTTCCCAGGCCCAGCCTGTGAGACCCCAGCAGGACAGGGCGGCAGGGGCCCTGTCCAGGGTGCTGACCTTCAGGTGGCCATGGACAGGGTGTCGGTTCCCCGGCAGAGACCTGGGGCCAGCGTGAGTGCGCTGAGAGGTGAAAGGGGAAGACGCCACGGGCTGCCCCTGGACGCCTGCGCTCTCCTCCAGACACCCTGTCCCAGTTCAGCCTGGGGGTCTGCCCTCCTCTCCGGACCACAGCCGAGGAGGCCTCTGCTCCTGCGTAGGGTCACTGGGTACCTGAGTCTACTGGCCCATTTTCCTTATGTAACATCTTCGCTTTCCGAGACGGTGCTGGGTATTTTCAGAAGAGTTTCCCACGAGACACAGAGCAGTGTCAAGTGTGGCTGCAGCTCTCAGACCCTGACGACGGAGCGAGCTTGCAGGCCATGGGGTCTCCTCTTCTGTGAAGCCGTGCCTGTATTTTTGCTGCTTTTAGTGAAGATTTGTTGACTTTTTCTCATCGGTTTGAAGGGCTTTCCGTACTTTCCAAGTCAACAGTTTTGTAAAGGCAGCGGCATCGTCTCTTACTCTGCTGCTTCATTAGACTTCTCCTCTGCACTAAGTCTCAGACATGCAGACTGGAGGGGAGAGCGTAACGAACAGCCGCTACGTGCAGCTTAGACTCCACAGCTGCTGACACGCACCGCCTCTGCTTCAGGAAGGAATTTTCATTTCATTTACTTGTGTGCTTTATCTTTCATTTGGGGCTGTGCAGGGTCTTTCTCCAGCTGCAGCAAGTGGGCCCCCTGTTGCAGCGCGGCGCTGCCTTGCAGTGGCCTGTCTTCCCGTGGCACAGGGGCTCTAAGGTGGGCGGGCTTTGTCAGCGGCAGCCTGGGCTCTGGAGCACAGTCTCGGGAGCGGTGGCGCACGGGCTGAGTTGCTCCACAGCATGCGGGATCCTCCCGTGGATCAAACCCGTGTCTCCTGCATCGGCAGGCAGAGTCTTTACCCCTGAGCACCAGGGAAGCCCCAGAAAGGAATTTTAAATTAAAGAGGAATCATCCAACACAGGGGCTATAGCCAGATTCTTTATAAAAACAAATGGAGCATAAGCATTAAATGTGGTGGGCCCCTCTGCTGTTCACCTGCAACTCACATAATGCAGTGAACGTCGTGCCGGTGAGTCCGACTCTTTGCGACTTCATGGACTATACAGTCCATGCGATTCTCCAGGCCAGAATACTGGAGTGGGGAGCCTTTCCTTTCTCCAGGGGATCTTCCCAACCCAGGGATTGAACCCAGGTCTCCCGCATTGCAGGCAGATTCTTTACCAGCTGAGCTATCAGGGAAGCCCACAACTTACATAATATTGTATTATAAATCAACTATACTTCAATTAAAATAAATAAGTGGACGGCGGACATGGGAACATTTCACTTCTGAATACTTCAGGGTGCCTTTCCAAATAAACAAATCTCCTACAGATCACTCCTAACAAAGTCAACAACTCCTTAACCTGATCAATTCATGGTTCATTCTTGTCTTCATCCGCCCCGGCTGCTGTGACAGACTGAGGGGCTTCGACAGATCTGGGGCTGAGAGTCCAATGTCAAGACGCCGGCCGCTTTGGGATCTTGTTCCACCACTTCCTGCTGCACGGCTGGACCTTCTCATGGTCTTCCTCCCTCCTGGTGGGGGGGCCAGGGAGCTCCCTGGGGTTTCTTCGTGAGGGCACTAATCCCATTCCCGGGGGCTCCAGTCTCATGACCTAATCACCTCCCCACGGCCCCACTTCCTAATAGCATCACACTGGGGGTTAGGTTTTAAAGATAGGAATTTGGGGGACACTAGACGTCAGTCTATGGTGATGTTGAAGCTTTCACCAACTTTCACTCGCTGCCACCAAGCTGCATTTATAGCTGATTTGTTGCTGCGTCCAGCTGAGGCTCCCACACTGAGTCTGGTTTCTCGCCTCTTAAGTCACTTCCTCACCCTCAGCCCCTGAGACAACCTTCCCACCGCCTCCCCTTCCTCTCATGGGGAGTCTGTTCCTCTTGCCCAGGCTCCTGGGCTGAGAAGTGAGCTGTAAAGCCTGGTTATGACAGGGATAGAATGAAGGGACAAAATGGGTGATTAAGTAGTTACTCCCACTGGGGAAGTGTAAATAGGAGATTTGAGAGACCCCTGTAAGTTAATGATAACCGAGAAAGCCGGGTTGCTTAACCATGAAACCAAGCAGGCTGGCTTAGCAACAAAACCATTCAGCAGAAGCCCAGGACATGCCCTCACACAATAAAACAAGGTGGCATGAGGCCCACCTCCTGCCAGGGAGCTCAGTAAGTTAATGAGCCCTAGGACATGCTCTCTCCACCCATGAAAATTTGCGGACCTAGCTTGACCGCATAGGGACAGGAAACTCCCCTGCTCAGCCTGGAGGCAGAGCCGATAATGGAAGCATGACGTCCA
This sequence comes from Raphicerus campestris, assembly GCA_006410735.1. Lineage (NCBI taxonomy): Eukaryota > Metazoa > Chordata > Mammalia > Artiodactyla > Bovidae > Raphicerus > Raphicerus campestris. The sequence goes on along the minus strand of SJYW01036042.1, from coordinate 388,865 downwards.
GTCACAAAAGACAAAGCCGGTCTTCCCCCCTCCCCACTCTTCCTTTGATTATAAAACTGTAGCCCAGTAAGCGCTCGGGCCCAGCACTTCTCGCCCTCCTGCTCATCAGCCGCAGAAGTGTCCTATCAATCAGTAAGTCACTTCTCATCTGCCATGTCTAGTCTCAGGCGGACGGAGCCCCGGGGAGGGTGCCAGCAGGAGGCGCTGTGTGACGCACGCCCCTGAGCTCAGGCCCCCTTGGGGTCCAGCTCCCACGCTGTCAGTGGTGAGCAACCTGAGGGTAAGTGAACACTTGGGTGCCCCACAATTTCCCCACGCTTCAACTTGTGGCAAATGGCTTCAGACCCTTTGGTCTTCTGATTCTATTATCCTCTACATTATCCCTGCTGTCTTCCGTGAGGAAGCTCCTGTTGACCATCCCCACCTCCTGTGTAACACTGCAAGGTCGTCTTTTTTTTTCTTTTATTGTTTTCCCCCACTTTCGTTGTTTTCCAGTCACTCAGTCACGTCTGACTCTTTGCAACCCCGTGAGCGACAGCGCTCCAGGCTTCACCATCTCCCAGAGCTCACTCAAACCCATGTCCATGGCGTCGGTGATGCCATCCAGCCATCTCATCCTCTGTCGCCCCCTTCTCCTCGCGCCCTCAATCTTTCCCAGCATTAGTGTCTTTTCCAATGAGTCAGCTCTTTGCATCAGGTGGCCAAAGTATTAGAGGCTTCAGTTTCAGCATCAGTCCTTCCAATGAGTATTCAGGATTGATTTCCTTTAGGATGGACTGGTTGGATCTCCTTGCAGTCCAAGGGACTCGCAAGAGTCTTCTCCAACCACAGTTCAAAAGCATCAATTCTTTGGCACTCAGCTTTCTTTATGGTCCAGCTCTCACATCCATACATGACCACTGGGAAAACCATAGCTTTGGCTATTCAGACCTTTGTCAGCAAAGTAATGTCTCTGCTTTTTAATACATTGTCTAGGTTTGTCATAGATTTTCTTCCAAGAAGCAAGTGCCTTTTAATTTTATGGCTGCAGTCACCTTTCAATTGAAGTGTGGTTGACTTGCAATGTTGCATTAATTTTAGGTGTAAGACATAGTGATTCAATAAGTCTATAGATTACACTCAAATAAAGTTATTACAATGCAACACAATTCTCTGTGCTGTATATAGCATCCCTATGACTTATTCACTTTATTTTATTTCTATTAAAATATTCACTTATTTGGGGTGGGGGGTGGGAGGGGGATTCAGGATTGGGAGCTCGTACACACCTGTGGCAGATTCATGTCAATATTTGGCAAAACCAATACAGTATTGTAAAGTAGAATAAAGTAAAAATAAAATTTAAATTTGAAAATAATCACTTATTCGGCTGTGCCGGGTCTTGGCTGCGGCATGTGAGCTTTTGGTTGCAGCTTATGGGATGCAGGTCTCCGACCAGGGATTCAGCCTGGGCTCCCTGCATCGGGAGCGCTGAGTCTGCACTACTGGACCACCAGGCAGTCTCAAACCTTACTCATTTTATACCTAGCAGTTCGCGCCTATGCCCCCAGCTCCCTGGGGCAAGGAAGGCATGGCCCAGAGGGCACACAGGAGGTACCCAGCCGGTCACGGGCAGGGAGTGAACTGTGAGGAAGAGCCGTGATGGTGCTTCTGCAGGAAGGAGGGGCAAGGCCAGGGCTGAGGGGCAAGGTTCAGGCCAGTCGTGTCTGCAAGGGCCCAGCCCCAGAATCGGGTTCCTGTGAGTGAGGTAAGTGTGTACTTTGAAGCCGTGTGAGGATCCCAGGTACCCACAGATGAGTTTTCCTTTGCTCAGAGATGGCTGGTAGGCCCTCAGGGGGATGATAAAGCATCAGCTCACAGACAGCAAAGCGTGGCCTCCACGCTCCCCGGGCTGTTAGGCCCTGTCCTCTAGCACACCGGCCCAGCAGCGCTCACCTGAGCTCGCCTCTCCGTGAGTTTGTGGGCGCCTGCAGGACGGGGTGCCATGCTCCTCCCTATGCACGTCTGTCCCATTTCCCTCCATCATCCGTATATACCAGGCAGGGCCTGAGACTTTCTGTCTGGCTCCCTTTGCACAAGAGAGTTTGAGGGTGGTTTTTTTTTTCCCATCCACAGCTGGGGCAGAGACAGACAGGTTTCTTCAACTTTAAGACAGATGGGTTTCTGCCTTTGTGGCCTGATACACAGCATGTAGCCCTGCAGAGGGCCCAGCTTTGCGCACCCCCACCCCGCTTGGGTGGGCCAGGGCCTCAGCCAGAAGTCACCAAACCTTGGGCCAAATCCAGCTGAGGATGTTCCTTGGCGTTCAGCAAAACATTTAAACATATTTTCATTGTCCTTGATCAGACACCTTGCTTCCACTCTCTTAATCCACCAAGTAGCTGAGAGAAACACCCCCGTCTCGTCCCGTCCTTCCGTGCATGCCCAGTCGCCTCCGTCGGGTCCGGCTCTTTGCAGCCCCATGGACTTAGCCGGCCAGGCGGCAAGAATACTGGAGTGGGTTGCCGTGCCCTCCTCCAGGGCACCTTCCTGACCCAGAGATCATACCTGCGTCTCTCGCATCTCCCGCGTTGGCAGGCAGGCTCTTCACCACGAGCACCCCCTGGGAAGCCCCCATCCTTCTGCGGCTACCTTAAATACTCCACACAGTACTTGCCTTCAAAGTCTAGAATTTATTGATCCCTCCACCTTTTTGAACAAGAAAATGAGACTGGGATTTTTTTCTTCCAACTGTTTCGTCACGGATCCCATTTTGCTTATTCTCTAGCATTTTAGTTCCCTCTCTCTGAGGGCTTCCTCTCTTTGAGTGATCCTTCACAATCACTATAATTTTTTAGCTCTCAACAATTACTTAGTTTTACTGCATGTTTGTCAATTTATTTGCTATTTTTCCTCGTGTGCCACGGCTTCCTTCTGAACTCAGTTTTTCCTTCCTAAAATTATCCTTAAATGATTCTCTCACTGTGGTAAATGAAAGGTTTACCACTCTTAGAGTGGTAAATCCTCAGGCTTTATTCTCAGAAATCATCTCTTTCTCTCTCACTCTCAAAGGGTAGTTTCTCTGGGTACAAACTTGCTGGCTGCTTTCTTTCAATAGTTTGAATATGCTGACTTTAATTTTTCTAATATATACATATATCTGTTACTAATTGGGCCTTCATCGCTTCAAGGCTTTTGCTAGCCGTGGAGAACAGGGGCTTCTCTCCAGCTGTGGTGCTCGGGCTCCTCATGGCTCTTCCCGCGGGGCGCGCAGGCTCTGGCCCACAGGCTTAGCTGCCGCAGAGTGTGGAGTCTTCCCTGACCAGGGGTCACACCTGCGCCCCCTGCACTGGGAGGCAGATTCCTAACAACCAGACCCCCAGGCAAGTCTCCAAAGCTTACTCTTACGCACCCCTCTTGGGACTTGTGAGAATGTATGCCTTTGACTATTTCTTGCAGGTTCTCAGCTACTGTCTCTGTGAGTCTCCCTGCTATGCATTTTCCTTATCCTCTCACTGAAGCTCAGACTAACTGTGTGCAGAGCCTTTGCTCCGCAGCTTCCACGCCTCACAATCTCCTGCTCCAGCCCCACGGAAGCGTCTCTTTTTCTGCATCTGGCCAATTTCCAGGGATCAACCTTCCCACTCCTGTTTGTTCCTACAGCTCTGCTCATCTGCTGGTCAGCTTTCCCCAAGGTCTGTTTCTTCCTGCAGACTTTATCCCCCTCTCACCGAGAGCCTGGGAACAGACAGGCTCCCTGCCCTGTCACTGGGGCTAGGGGAGAGTTTTTCTGGCCCCTTTCTCTCTGTGTACAAACTCTTGAACACCCAGCTCTGGGCAGGATTCTTAGTATTAACTCTCCTCTTACCAGGCACAAGCCTTATCTTCTGACTCTGTTTGGACAGAAAGCACCACCGGCCGCGACCTCAGCGTTTAATGGGCCTTAACTGCCCGTGGAGGCGGCGCTGCCCGTTTCTTCATCCACTCTGCGCTCCGTTTCCCACCGACCTTCTGGTGCACGGGGGCCTCCCTTTCTGACTTTTTGTCTCAGCATTGTGTCTAATTTTCATTTTATTTTCAGCAGCACTTGTGGGCTTCCCAGCTGGTAGAGATGAAGCTGTGAGGCAGGGCGGAGCGGTTGAGCGAGGGTGGCTGCAAAGATCCAGCGTGGACAGGCTGGGTCTGGGCAGACTCACAAAACTAGCAGGGGGAGGGGCACCGGCCTTCGGGCCTGCCAGGGCCGCCGGGGCCTGTGGGGTCAAGAGCCCCGGGAGCAGGGAGCTAGAGAGCGCGGCGCTCCGTGGGTTTCCCTCCTTGGGTATTTGCTGCACAGGGCTCGGAGGCTGAGCATAGAGTGAATGAAGAGTTGAACCAAGCACAACAATGTTATGGTTCCAGACAGACAAAACTGCGTTCAAGATCTTTGTCAGAGGAGAAGCAAGCTGGTCAGCTCACCTGACTCTCCATCCACTGGGATCCCAGGAGGGCCAAGCCCAGAACCACCGGCAATCGGGAGGCGGAGCAGCCTGAGCGCATCTCAGACCAGCTTCAGGCCAGCTCAGCCCCTCTGCTCGGCGATCCTCACCGACGACATACAGTATTGTCTAGAGACTGCACTTTCCTCAAAAAACATGTTGACGTTAACAAGTTTGCCCGCGCTGGGTCTCTGTTGTGGTGCGTAGGTTCTTGGCTGCCGCACGAGGGCGCTCTCTAGCTGCGGAGCGGGGGCCTCCCTCCGGGTGCGAGGGCCTCCCTCCAGGTGCAGGGGGCCTCCCTCCAGGTGCGAGGGCCTCCCTCCGGGTGCGAGGGCCTCCCTCCAGGTGCAGGGGGCCTCCCTCCAGGTGCGGGGGGCCTCCCTCCCGGTGCGGGGGGCCTCCCTCCGGGCGCGGGGGCCTCCCTCCGGGCGCTGTGCGCCGGCTCCTCGCGGCGGGTTCTCGGTCATGGAGCACAGGCTCCAGGGCGCGTGGGCGTCAGCAGCTGGGCATCCCAGGCTCAGTTGCCCCGCCGCACGTGGAATCTTCCTGGACCGGGGATCAGATCAGTGTCCCCCGCATTGGCAGGCAGATTCTCAACACTGGACCGCCAGGGAAGTCCCTATCTATTTTTATTTATACACTTGCCTGGCTGAAGTGATTCTTAGTTGTGGCACACCGGGCCTTTAGCGGTGGCACGTGAACCCTAAGTTGTGGCGTGTAGGATGCAGCTCCCCAACCAGGGGTCAAACCTGCACGAGGACCACGGCGCCACTAGGCCGCGAGGGAAGTCCTTCGGCACTATTTCTCACTCACAGTACCTGTCACTTGATTTCATTGTTTTACTTCACTATTTTATGTCAAGAGTCGCCAGGGGACTGGGAACCAAGGAACAGAAAGAGAACCAAGCATAAAGGCAGCGGATCCAGGTCCTGGAGCTGTCGGACACAACCTCTGTGTTCAATATGACTAATATGTTCAGAGCAATAAATGACAAGTCAGGAATTTTTACTTAGAGATGTGAGATAATTTTTTTAACAAATCAAATAGAAATTATAGAACTGAAAATGAAATAACTAAAGTAAATAGTGTAAGAGACGGGCTACTGGACCGCGGAACAGAAATGAAGAGAGGGCCGGTGAACTGCGATTTGTGATCCGTTGCTCAGGCGTGTCTGGCTCTGAGACCCCATGGACTGTAGCCCACCAGGCTCCTCGGTCCATGGGACTCTCCAGGCAGGAACACTGCCATTCCCTCCTCCAGGGGATCTTCCCAACTCAGGGGTAGAACCCATGTCTCGTCTCCAGCATTGGCAGGTGGGTTCTTTACCACTGGTGCCACCTGGGACATCTGAACTGTAATTTAGGGCAGAAGAAATAAAAGACTGAAGCACAGAGAGAAAAACGCGCAGGAAGAACACAAAAGCGTGTGAGAGAAGAACACGGAGTAAAGGTCTGCGGATATATAAACAGTCCAAGAAAGGAAGGCTGGAGATGGGCAGACCAAGCTCTGAAGAATGGACGAGGCTTTTCCAAAACTGATGAGAAGCAGACAAACCAAGACACTCTAAGAAGTTTCATAGCTCCCGGCACAGATAAATACAAATTAATTCCTGAGCACACTGTAGTCAAACCACTGAAAAATGAATGACAAAGGAAACCCTGAAATAGGAAAAAGACACCACCACGAAGAGACCAAAGGAAGGCTTTGATTCCTGCACAACAGCGACGAGACCCAGAAGACGATGGAAGGGTGTTTCCTAAGTGCCGAAAGACAGTAACTGCCTACAGAGACCCTTACAGCATGGGGACAGGAAGAGACAAAAGAAAAACATTTCTACCCCTGACCCCAAATCTAAGGAATGGAGAGATCTCATCAGAGGAAAGTGCCACTGAGAACAGACAGAGTGGAGGCCTTCCGGAAAGTGGCCACAGAAACAAGGCCATCTAGGGGGGACACACCCCAGAGGCTCCTGTGCCGATGAGGGCACACGTGCTGCAAGACCAAGGCCGACTCTGGGGCTGCCTTGCAGGGACGGAGCAGGAGGGGACGGAGCAGGAGGGGACGGAGCAGGAGGGGACGGAGCAGGAGGGGACGGAGCGGCGCGGGACGGAGCAGGAGGGGACGGAGCAGCGCGGGGACACAGCGGGTACGGCGACAGAGCAGGTATGGGATGCTGCAGGCTGGCAACCTGCTGAGGTAACAGTGCCTCCTGGAGGCTGACCGCTGCTCCGAGCGGCCTCGAGGGTGCTTGCTCTGGTCACCTTATCCCTTTTGCCTCTGTGTCCTCCCTGTAGGTGGGCACATATCGCTCCCGGGCGGGAGGGTCAGCAAGTAAGGTTAGACAGCCGTCTGCGCCATAAAAGGGGGACANTGCCTCCTGGAGGCTGACCGCTGCTCCGAGCAGCCTCGAGGGTGCTTGCTCTGGTCACCTTATCCCTTTTGCCTCTGTATCCTCCCTGTAGGTAGGCACATATCGTTCCCGGGCGGGAGGGTCAGCAAGTAAGGTTAGACAGCCGTCTGTGCCATAAAAGGGGGACGGGCTCGGAGCAGCAGACGCCCAGCACCCTGGGCCTGCGTCCCTCCTGGGCTCTGTCTGCAGGCAGGGCCCACTGTGGAGGGTGCCCTTGGACGCTGCATCACTGAAGCGTGAATAATGTTTTTGTCCAAAGCAAACCTCTTTCGCACTTAGGCCACCCTCTGGTGGCAGCATGTCTGCGCTGCAATGCGCCTGACTTGCGGGTCAAAACGGATTTTCCAGACCACGAAGGGAGAAGGAAGTGGCCACCGACTCCAGTGTTCTTGCCTGGAGAATCCCAGAGACGGAGGAGCCTGGTGGGCTGCCGTCTATGGGGTCGCACAGAGTCGGACACAACTGAAGTGACGCAGCAGCAGACCAGAGAGGGAGCCCCTGGCGTGAACCTCCCGGGTCGCAGGAGGCCCCTCCCTCCCCATCAGCACCACTGGAGAAGTGAGGCCACGGCACCGGACACCAGCATGCTGCCACACGACAGGAGGATGATTTATTAGAACATATCCCATGACAAATCATATAAAATAACCATTTTTTGAAAGACATCCATAAGACCACCTGAGGACAAACGCACAGAGGTGCCTCCGAGAAGCCAGACAAATAAGTTACCGATCCCAGGGTGAAGGGGGGAGGGGAGAGGAGCATGGACCGTGAATAGAAACACTGTGGTCAACGCTGGGGGCGGGGGTGCGGATGGCCACTGCCCGCTTCCAGGGGGACAGCCGTGTGGGCATGCGGGGCGGGGGGCACCAGGCCTAGCACCTCCTCCATGCGGACACAGCAGGCTCGCGGCGGGGCTGGGCGGGGGCCCCACTGCACTCACAGACGTACACGTCGGGGAGGGGCACAGGCCCTGGGCACCGGGCGCCACGTCAGGGAGACGGGAACACAGACACACACCGCCCCCCGCGGCCCAGACCTGCACGCACTGGCCTGGGGTCCCGCCTCGGGGACCCGCCCCCAGCACCCCCCCTGCCCGCCACCAACATTAGTGCAGACGCCAGGCGGGGCGGGCGCACCCGCACTCCAGGATGGTCCTGGCAGGGCGGCCGCACGCCCACCCACCACAGCCAACGGGCTCTTTGGCTTAGAGGCTCCAGACACACCAGCCCCTCAGGAAGGAGGGGCCGCGCTCTGCTGCCTGGCTCGTTCCCAGCTGAGAGGATCCTGAGAAATGAACGGTTCCTGGGGGGCTGCTCCCATCCCCCACCCCCCACCCCACAGTGCATGGAGGCCTGACGGGCACCCGGTTAATGCCCAATGCGTCCAGAGGACGGGGGAGGGCAGGCAGTCCAGGGAGCTTCTGGAAGCCCGGGGCTCTGGCCACTGTGGTCAACTGCTCGCCTCCCTGGTGGTCCGCCTGGCCCTCCCTGGGCGAGCCTGGGCCTACAGTGAGCGCAGACGTGCCCCTGGCGTGTGCGTGTCTGTGCGTGGCTGCCTGGCCCACACGCTGAGTCTGGCAGTTGTGTTGGCACCAAACGCAGCAGCGGGGCCCCTGCCCCAGATGCCCCCACAGGCTGCACCCCTGCCTGGGTCACTGGCGTTTGCCCAGCCCAGCCCGCACTCTGCCCACCCCGAGCCGGGGCATCACGGGGCACGCCCGCCCCCGGCCCTGTGTTTGGCACTGAGAGCCCACACTGCCCAGCCCCTCCCTCCCAGCTGGTCCTGGCCAGCACGGAGGGCCCAGCAGGAAACGGGCACCCCCAGCCCACAAGGGGGACGGGCCCTTCCAGGCTGGGGAGGGGCGTGGCTGCGATGGCACAATGACTCCTTCCTCGAAGCTAAAGACAGGACGACAGGGGTGGAGGGGCGCTGACACACGGCAGGATGCTGGCCCTTGGCAGCGGCCGCAGCGGGGGCTGGGCCAGGAGGCCAGCAGCAGGGGCGGTGGGGTGGGGGG
>SJYW01036042.1:331869-347112 GCA_006410735.1 Raphicerus campestris | reverse complement strand
CTCTGGCCCCGGACCGAGCCAGGCCCTGACCTGTCCCTGCGGTACAGAAGGGAGCGCCACGGCAGCTCTGGGGGAAACGCGCCTGCAGAGGGAAGGGCGAGGAGGGTCCCCGTAGTACGCCCGGCGGTGGGCGGCGCCACCTGTGCCCGCTCAGCAGAAGAAGGGAGCTCGCACTGCGAGGGGACTTGAGGGGCCCAAGGGGGCAGGGGAAGGACCTGTGGCCAGGTGATCGAGGAGCTTGGGCTTCATCCCAAGCACAGAGTGGCGCCGAGGGAGTGCTTGAAGCTGGCTGGGACCTGATCAGATGAGGGTTTCCGAGAGCGTGGTTGAGAGAACGAGAGTGGGGGTCCGGGAGTGGAGAAGCGGTCAAGCGTCCAGTCCCAGCCCTGGAAGAGAAGAGGTGGGGCAGAGGACTGGGCTGGATGTTCTGGGTTTGCCCCCAGACCCTCCTTCCTCCCCTCTCCCCGCCCTGGGCTCTGGGACTGCATCGGTGACCCCATCCCCCACTCTCCCTTGGCTTCCGGTGAGTTTGGACTTCAGCCCAGAAGTTGGAGAATTTCCCCAGTTTCCTCCTGGCTGGGCACACACACCTGTCTTCACTCTGAGGCCCCAGGACCTGCCCTGAGGCCCTTTCTACCCTCTTAGGGCTCTGGGAAAGGTCAGTTGTTTTTATTCCAATCCCAAAGAAAGGCAATGCCAAACAATGCTCAAACTACCGCACAATTGCACTCATCTCACACGCTAGCAAAATAATGCTCAAGATTCGCCAAGCCAGGCAGGCTTCAACAGTACAGGAACTGTGAACTTCCAGAAGTTCAAGCTGGATTCAGAAAAGGCAGAGGAACCGGAGATCAAATTGCCAACATCAGATCAAATTGCCAACATCCGTTGGATCATCAAAAAGGCAAGAGAGTTCCAGAAGAACATCTATTTCTGCTTTATTGACTATGCCAAAGCCTTTGACTGTGTGGCTCACAACAAACTGGAAAATTCTGAAAGAGATGGGAATACCAGACCACCTGACCTGCCTCCTAAGAAATCTCAGGAGGTATGCAGGTCAAGAAGCAACAGTTAGAACTGGACATGGAACAGTAGATTGGTTCCAAATCAGGAAAGGAGTATGTCAAGGCTGTATATTGTCACCCTGCTTATTTAACTTATATGCAGAGTACATCATGAGAAACGCTGGGCTGCATGAAGCACAAGCTGGGATCAAGGTTGCTGGGAGAAATATCAGTAACCTCAGATTTGCAGATGACACCACCCTAATGGCAGAAAGTGAAGAAGAACTAAAGAGCCTCTTGATGACAGTGAAAGAGGAGAGTGAAAAAGTGGCAGGAAATGTTCAAACTTAATATTCAAAAAACCAAGATAAGATCACAGCATCTGGTCCCATCACTTCATGGCAAATAGATGGGAAAACAATAGAAACAGTGACAGACTTTATTTTTGGGGGCTCCAAAATCACTGCAGATGGTGACTGCAGCCATGAAATTAAAAGACACTTGCTCCTTGGAAGAAAAGCTATGACCAACCTAGAGAGCATATTAAAAAGCAGACATTGCTTTGCTAACAAAGGTCCATATAGTCAAAACTATGGTTTTTCCAGTGGTCATGTATGGATGTGAGAGTTGGAGCATAAGGAAGGCTGCTGCTGCTAAGTTGCTTCAGTGGTGTCCGACTCTGTGCGACGCCATAGACGGCAGGCCCACCAGGCTCCCCCATCCCTGGGATTCTCAAGGCAAGAACACTGGAGTGGGCTGCCATTTCCTTCTCCAATAAAGAAGAAGAACTGATGCTTTTGAACTGTGGCGTTGCAGAAGACACTTGAGAGTTCCTTGGACTGCAAGGAGATTTAACCAGTCAATCCTAAAGGAAATCAATCCTCAGTATTTATTGGAAGGACTGATGCTGAAGCTCCAATACTTTGGCCACTCGATGTGAAGAGCTGACTCTTTAGAAAAGACTCTGATGCTGGGGAAGATTGAAGGCAGGAGGAAAAGGGAACGAGAGAGGATGAGATGGTTGGATGGTATCACCAACTTGAGGGACATGAGTTTGAGCAAGCCCTGGGAGTTGGTGACGGACAGGGAAGCCTGGCATGCTGCAGTCCATGGGGCTGCAAAGAGTCGGACTGAGTGACTGAACTGAACTGAGGGCTCTGGGACCAGCCCCTCCCTGGGTCTTCCTCACCCTGTTGGGTTCACCTCCCCCTTCCCTGCACCTTGGTGAGTGGACCTTTATAAAAGTCCTTTTCTTTCTTTGCATCTTTCTCTGGCCAGAACGCTGATTTCCTCTAAGGGGAGGAAGAGAGGGGGCAAAAAGGATGCCCGGTGGTCTCCTGGACCCCCTGCTGTCCCTGGACCCAGGTGAACAGGCCAGGAGAGCATGTGTGCAGGGGTCAGCTGCTGAGTTTGATGTGGAATGGTGGAGAGACCCAAGGACACTCACGGGAGCTGCCCAGGAGCATTTGGGATTCGGGACAGAACTGGGCGTCTGGAGGCATGCTAAGCGTGGGCAGTACCTGGGGCCACAGGGCAAGGGTGGGAAACAAGTGGACTAGCTGGAAAGCTGCAGTGGAGAGGAAGCCCAAGGAGGGCGAGGCAACAGTCCCCCAGGGAGGCCCACACGCGGGATGCGACCTTAGCAGCTGTAGGACTTTCCCTTTTCCAATAATTATGTGAACCGATCTTGAAGTCCATGAGAAAAATAAAGACACAAGAATATTTAGCCCGAAAGGACTTGAATAGACATGTCTCCAAAGATACCTAAATGGCCAAAAGCACATAGAAAGATGCTCAGTACCATTAGTCACTCAGTTCAGTTCGGTTCAGTTCAGTCGCTCAGTCCTGTCCGACTCTTTGCGACCCCATGAACCGTAGCACGCCAGGCCTCCCTGTCCATCACCATCTCCCAGCGTTCACTCAGACTCATGTCCATCGAGTCAGTGATGCCATCCAGCCATCTCATCCTCTGTCGTCCCCTTCTCCTCCTGCCCCCAATCCCTCCCAGCATCAGAGTCTTTTCCAATGAGTCAACTCTTCACATGAGGTGGCCAAAGTACTGGAGTTTCAGCTTTAGCATCATTCCTTCCAAAGAACACCCAGGGCTGATCTCCTTTAGGATGGACTGGTTGGATCTCCTTGCAGTCCAAGGCACTCTCAAGAGTCTTCTCCAACACCACAGTTCAAAAGCATCAATTCTTCGGCGCTCAGCCTTCTTCACAGTCCAGCTCTCACATCCATACATGACCACAGGAAAAACCATAGCCTTGATTAGATGACCTTTGTTGGCAAAGCAATGTCTCTGCTTTTGAATATGCTATCTAGGTTGGTCATAACTTTTCTTCCAAGGAGTAAATGTCTTTTAATTTCATGGCTGCAGAATTAAGCCAGTCACAAAAACCAGACTCTTCATGATTCCACTTCTACGAGGTCCCTAGAGTAATCATATTCTTCGAGACAGAAAGTAGAATGGTGATTGCTGGGTGGGGGTAGGGGTAGGATGAGGAGTGAATGTTCAATGGGGACAGTTTCAGATTCAGGAAGGAAGGTGAAAAAGTTCAGGAAGTGGATGATGACGATGGTTGCACAACGACACGAATGTACTTAATGCCCCTGAGCTGTATCCTTAAAAATGGTTGCAATGGCAAAAAAAAAAAAAATTATAATAAATTTCATGTTTTTGATGTGTTTTACCACAATTTGTAAAAAAAAAAAAAAAAGGAAAGAAAGAAAAAGAAAGACTTCCCAAAACAATAGCCTATAAAATTGTTAAAAAAAAAAAAAAAGACTCGTGTCCTGCCAGAGGGTAGAACCTGTCACAGAAACGACCAGAACATTCTGTCACAGATGGTTGACTAGACACACAGGTCAGAAGTCTGATTTAGCATTCGATCGTGTGCTCGGTCACTCAGTCGTGCCCGACGTTTCGCTGCCTATTGGACTGCAGCCCACCGGGCTCCTCTGTCCATGGGATTTCCCAGGCAAGAATGCTGGAGTGGATGCCATTTCCTTGTCTAGGGGACCTTCCCAATCCAGGGGTCGAACCTGAGTCTCCTGTGTCTCCTGCATTGCAGGCAGGTTCTTCACCCGCTGAACCATCCAGGAAACCCCAACATATGATTATCTGGCATTTGAAGTCTGCAAAGAAAAGGGTCTTCTTTAATAAAGAGTGTTGGGACAACAGACAGGGCATCAGAAAGAAACGAGACATTGGACCCCTGTCTCACTCCAAAATAAATTCTGCACAGACCAGAAAGACAAATACCAAAAACACACCCACAAAACATGTGAAGAAGACAAAGGAGACATTTAATAGTCTCATGATGAGGAAGACTTTGCCCAGCACGACAAAATGGAAGCCTTAAACTTTTTTTTTATAAATTTAAATTAGAAAGCTTTACACAGATATAATCTTCTAAGTCAAAGGATATGACACATACTGGGAAAAGGTTGTTGCTAACTCATATCCCAAACAGAGGCGGGCTCCCCAGCAGAGGGTCCAGTGCGTGTCTTGCTGGTAAGCTGGGCAAGCAGCCCCGATGCATGCCAGAGGATACCCATGTGGCTGTTGGCTGCAAGATGCTTAACTTCACCCAGAATCAGAGAATTGCAAGCCTATATGACCTTCAAACATTGGAGGCTTTGAAGTGGGACAGGACAGGCGTAGTGGGGAGATGAACCCGCCACCAGTCTGAGGTTGGAGGCGGGGAGACAGCGCCCCTCACCTAACAAAAGCCCACTGAGCAGCCAGTCCATCTGCTTCCAGGACCCGCCCTGCAGGGATGCTCACACGCCCGCACCCGCCCTGCAGGGATGCTCACGCGTCCGCACCCGCCCTGCAGGGATGCTCACGCGTCCGCACCCGCCCTGCAGGGATGCTCACGTGCGCACACCCGCCCTGCAGGGATGCTCACACGCGCGCACAGCCGTCACTGCCTTGCATCTGAAGCAGGGCTAGAAGCAGCTTGGCCTCGGTCCATCCAAGGGCACTAGTGAGGGGGCAGCCGTGGGCACGTGCAGCAGCTCCTGGGCAAGCACTGAGCCAGCTTCTCACCATCCACAGCGAACCCACAGCCCTCTCGTCCCTCTACACTGTCCAGTCACTGGGTACCCACCATTTGCCCTGGGTTCTGCCTGAATTTTTTACACCAGGAAGCGGTATTAACAATGCCAAGATGTGCTGCTTTCCCTAAGATAGTGAGTGGCTCATCGGAAAAGAATCTGCCTGCAATGCAGAAGGCGCAGGAGATCCAGGTCTGATCCCTGGGGCAGGAAGACGCCGTGGAGGAGGACATGGCACCCACTCAGTACTCTTGCCCGAAGAGTCCCTCTGACAGAGGAGCCTGGCAGGTGGGCTACGGTCCGTGGGGTCGGGGTTGTAAAGAGTTGGACACGATAGTCAGGAGGGGATGAGTCCGTGCAGAATGTGGCAGGCCAGTACACCCAATGGACCCCTGGCTCCAGGGCCAGGTAGGGTCTGAGGTGGTCCCTGGGGCCTGAGGCGGAGCCTGCAGACACCCCTGGGGGTGGGAGTGGGTCCTGGGGACGCAGAAGAGAGAGAAACGCTGGGACAGAGGCCTCCCTGCCCTTCCCGGCCCCGGGGGCCTGCTGCCCTCTAAGCCTGGACTCTCAGCGTCGGGAGGGGCTGGGCCTAGAGCCACCCTCCGGTCAGGGCCCCTCCTGAGCCCCACACCCTGCTTCCTGCGCTGAGGCCCGGGGTCTCTGGCAGAATTCATACATGAAGGTCTGCCCTGTCCTCGGGGGTTGGGGAGTGGCGTCCTTTGCATTTGGACCTGGTTTCACAGGTATTTGCCATGAAATGAGAAAGAAGCCTCAGGACTGCGGTAACTCCTGACCCAGAAGTGAAGCCCCAGTTCCAGGCCTCTTCTGGTAGTCTGTCCGGCCTTGCTGCCTCAGACGAGAGCCAAAGGTCAGCTGCAGCCGGGAACTGGGCCTTCCCGAGGGGCCGGCGTCCCCTTCTGTGTTCCCTGCCTGTCTGCCCAGGCCTGTGCGGACCTGCCTGGCCCAAGGCTGAGAGGGAGGGCCCACAGGCCTGGACACGGGCTTAGAGTGGGCAGGGCAGCTGGGTCAGAGGCGGGGAGGCCCCTGGCCTTTCTCCCAGGTCTGCTGGCCCCCTGTCTGAGCTGTGGTAATTATCCAAATTACCCACAGGGGGCAGGAAGGCCGGTCCTAAAGCCTGGGCCCCAGGGTGTCCCTGGTTAACTATTCAGCCCGGCTGAGACCCCAGCTGAAGGGGTGCCCCTGAAAGCAGGAGGGAGGGGCTGCTGGCAGCTGGGTCCCCATGACCCCTGAGCCTCCTTGCTGAAGGGGGGTCTGCCTACAGGCCCCGCAGAAGTCAGTCCTACAAAGGGAACCCAAAGGTGGGCAGGGTGGCGGCCACGCCCACCAGATGCGCCCTACCTCCCTCACCCGCCCCTCCCCATTCATGCCCTAGCCAGGGGCTGTGAGGGCGGCCCTCTTGTGCTCTGGGACAGGGCAGGAGCTAGGAGCAGGCCCACCTCAGGGAGCCCTGGGTGTCCGCTCGCACCCTCTGGCTGGCGGGCAGAGCCCACCTCTGCTCGGGCCCAGGCTCTTATGCGCCACTCCCACCCAGCCCCCATAATCCTATAGCTCCATCTCGGGGTCCCGGTTCTCACGTGCCCCCACATAACCCTGCAGATCTGTTACGGACAAGGCAGGTAAGGAAGGGCTGCAGGACCACCTCCTCCCACCTAGGGTCACCCCAGGAACCCCAGGGGACGGGAAGGGGTTTGCTCTGGTCTGCAGTGCTACGTCAGCCCTCCGCCTCAGTGACTCTGCCTGGAAACCTCCCACCTGGTTCCTGCCAGCAGCCCGAGGTGCTTTCAGCCCCCAGTGCAGAATTCTTGATCTCCCAGAGATGGGCCAGTGCTGGGAGTGGGCACATGCCCAGTATTTGACAAGTGATGGGGCTTCTGCTTTCGATCAGAGGGTGGAGAAGGGTGCTTCTGGGAATGCTGAACCTCCCATGGAAGAGATGAGGTGAGGTAAGATGCTGCCATCTGCACACTGCCTTTGCAGGCTAAGGATGTGATGCTTGGAGCTGCAGCAGCCATGATATGACCAAGAGGAGACCAGGCGCTGAGCAGCAAGGCCAGTCCAGATCCCTGTCACTGCTGAACTGGACCCAGAATAGACCTGTTACTCTTTTCTTTTTGCCCACTCGGCTTGTGGGATTTTAGTTCCCTGACCAGGGATGGAACACAGGCCCCCTGCATTGGGAGCGAAGAGTCTTAATCATTCAACCTACGTGTTGCAATAAGAGTTTCCATGCCGCAATTGAAGATCCCCCGCGCAGCAACTAAGACCCAGAACAGCCAAATAAATTAAAAAAAAATTTTTTTAATCCTTGCCCTAACCAAAGACTTTTTTTTTTTTAAACTCTGGACATTTAGTTCATTTGTGTATTTTATAACTCATGCACATGCACTCTTTGAATAGTTGTAAAAGTTTAATTAAAAGTCCNATAAGAGTTTCCATGCCGCAATTGAAGATCCCCCGCGCAGCAACTAAGACCCAGAACAGCCAAATAAATTAAAAAAAATTTTTTTTAATCCTTGCCCTAACCAAAGACTTTTTTTTTAAAAACTCTGGACACTTAGTTCATTTGTGTATTTTATAACTCATGCACATGCACTCTTTGAATAGTTGTAAAAGTTTAATTAAAAGTCCACATTTTTGAACTGCATCACATCAGCATCTATAGGCATTGTCACACAGCACAGCCTACCATGGAGTCCTGCGTGCACACTGCTGCGTCCCTGGCGGCACCCACGGCCCTGTCTGCTTGCTACTCCAAGCCCGGATCCTTGCTCTACCACCTCAGCCCATATCACGATGCACTCCAGTGTCTGTGCACCCCAAATACTTGCACGATGCAGACTCCTTTCTTCTGATTTGATGGCTCAAACAGAAAGTATTAAAATGTTCCAAGGCCTCATGGTCTCAAACTGGACCCGAGTCACATGAGCAGAAGCCAGAATCCCTTCAGGTAGAGCAGAGTGGCCGCAGCCTCCCTGGGGAGGGAGGGGCCAGGTAAGCCAACTCCCAGGTGTCGAGCAAGAAAGCAGGCTGCTTCCTCTCACAGGAGACGACGGGCTTTCCGACCAATTTAGAGTGGGACTCTGGCTGAGTCGCTGTTGTTTAGTCACTAATTCCTGTTCAACTCCTTGTGACCCCAGGAACTGCAGCCCTCCAGGCTTCCCTGTTCTTCACCATCTCCTTGAGTTTGCGCAAACGACCATTGAGTCGGTGATGCCACGCAGCCATCTCATCCTCTGTCGTCCCCTTCTCCTCCTGCCTTCAATCTTTCCCAGCATCAGGGTGTTTTCCAGTGAGTCAGCTTTTCACATCAGGTGGCCAAAGTATTGGAGCCTCAGCTTCAGCATCAGTCCTTCCAATGAACATTCAGGGTGATTCCCTCTAGGATGGACGGGTTTGCTCTTGCAGTCCACGGCACTCTCGTGAGTCTTCTCCAGCACCACAGTTGGAAAGCATCAATTCTTCGGTGCTCAGACTTCTTTACGGTCCAAATCTCACATCCGTACATGACTTCTGGAAAAACCATAGCTTTGACTAGACAGACATTTGTCAGCAAAGTGATGCCTCTGCTTTTTAATACACTGTCTAGGTTCATCATAGCTTCCCTTCGAAGGAGCAATTTTGTGACTGCAGTCATTGTCCACAGGGATTCTGGAACCCGAGAAAATAAAATCTGACTCTTTCTACATTTTCCCCATCTATTTGCCATGAAGTGGTGGGACTAGATGCCATAATTCTAGTTTTTTTCATGTTGAGTTTTAAGCCAGCTTTTTCACTCTCCTCTTTGACCTTCATCCAGAGGCTCTTTAGTTCCTCTAAAGAAGAACTGGCTAAGTTAGGTGCACGATTCCCACGAAGAAACCGCTCACCAGGGGGGTCACACGGGCTTAAGTTTCTCGTGCTTTCCAGGTTCAGATTTCATGGGCAGGAAAAGAAAAGAGAAACTCTTACTCTCTCTTGATATGTTTTCTTACTGTGGTTCTTACTGAAATAAATGCAACCCGATTTCTCTTATGTTTGTTATAAAATTTAAAACACACACATAATTTTGACGGTTTTAATTTTATTTATTCACGGCTGGACGGGGTCCTCACTGCTGCTCCGGCTTTGCTCTAGCTGCGCTGCGGGGGCTTCTCATTTCTGCGGCTCCTTCTGTCGCCAGGCACAGGCTCCAGGGCGCTCAGGCCCCAGCAGCTGTGGCGCGTGGGCCCAGGCTTTTGTCTCTCCCTTCCTGGGGGTCGCGGCTCCTGGCTCTCGAGCACGGGCTCTGTAGCTGCGGTGCACGGGCGTGACGGCCCCACGGCATGTGGGCTCTCACCAGACCAGGAATCGAACCCGTGTCTCCTTCATGGGCAGATGGACTCTTTACCACTGAGCCACCTGGGAAGCCCCGATAATTTCTAAATCAATTAAATCATCCAGTAGATTATTCTGACCATATACCAAGCAAGTCCACAGCACTCATTATAGTTTATAAGACCATTTAATTTTTAATCATGCTTCCAACTATGATGAATAGCAAACATCAGACAAAACTTTGCATCAAAAGCAACTTTAAAAGCCACACTTAAAAATACCCAGCTGGGGACTTGCCTGGCAGCCTAGCAAAGACTGCCCTCTGCCAGTGCAGGGGGCTCAGGCTTGACTCCTGGTCAGCGAGCTAAGATTGCCACTTGATACATGGTGTGGCCACAAGATTGTTTAATTACACAGCTATCTGAAGGCACTGATGAGCAACAGAGGCAGCCAAGACTTGAGGGGCTGAGGCCCTAACCCAGAGGGGACCGGCTAGAGATGAGCCACACTCTCAGCCACTCTCCCCCTTGGGAGCCTGTTGATTATGGAAGATGCTGTGCCTGGAGGCCCAGGAGAACACAGCACCTCAGCTCTCCACATCCCCGCAGGCCTGGGAGAGAAATGCCGGCAAGCAGCCCATCCGGGAGCCTCTGCCCCCTTGAGTTATGTGCCCATTTCTATGCTGTTTGGGGGCTTCCCTGGCGGCTCAGAGGGTAAAGCGTCTGCCTGCAATGCGGGAGGCCTGGGTTCAATCCCTGGGTAGGGAAGATTCCCTTGGAGAAGGAAATGGCAACCCACTCCAGTATTCTTGCCTGAAGAATCCCATGGACAGAGGAGCCTGGTAGGCTACAGTCCTTGGGGTTGCAAAGAGTCAGGCACGACTGAGCAACTTCACTTCACTTCGTGCTGTTTGGGGTGAAGAAGGACTAGAAGCCACGAGGAAAATGGCAGTTAAAAGCTAGAAGGCCAGGCGGAATGTTTAGCAGTCTGGTGGTATTGGAGAGAGAATCCAGAACCCCAGCATGGAGGAGAGGGAGCCGTGGGAAACACCCAAGCCTTTAGCTGAGGGCCCTGCAAGTGACTCTCCAGCCAATGAGACGTATGCCACCCCAATCCTGTACAGGTCCAACATTCATCCCCTAATTACAGGACATGACAGGGGACAGGGACAAAAGAGAAGGAAGGAAGAAGGAACGAACGAATCTAGAGAAAAAAGAAACAGGACCTTGCTGGTGGCCCAGTGGCTAAGACCCCATGCTCCAGTGCAGAGGGCCTGGGCTCCACCCTGGCCAGGGAACGAGATCCCGCACGCCGCAAACTAGAGTTCGCATGCAGCAACGAAGGCCTGGCACAGCGCTTAGAAACGAGAAGAGACAGACTCACAGGTGATCCAGATGCTGGGGCTGTCGACTTGGCTTTTTAAATAATAATTATTAGAACGTTCCAGAAACAAATGACAAGATGGAGAATTTTACCAGAGGCCTGGCGTCCATGAAAAAAAAATCAGATGGAAATTCTAGAATTAAAAATAACCGAAAGGGCTTCCCTGGCTGTCCAGTGGTTAAGAATCTGCCTTACAATGCAGGGACACCAGTTTGATCCCTGTTCCAGGTAGATCGTACACGCTGTGGTGCAACTGAGTTCATGGGCTGAAACTACTGAAGCCTTAGCGCCTACAGTCACCAGATCCAAAGGGAAGCCGAGAGAAGCCACCACAATCAGAAGCCCACACACTGCAGCAGAGACCCGCCACAGCCCAAAATAAAACAGATGAAGTGAAAGGCACTCATTCACGTCCAACTCTCTGCAACCCCATGGACATGTACATTCCGTGGAATTCTCCAGGCTAGAACACTGGAGTGGGTAGCCTTCCCCTTCTCCAGGGGATCTTCCCAACCCAGGAATTGAACACAGGTCTCCCGCATTGCAGATGGATTTTTTACCAGCTGAGTCATAAGGGAAGCCCAAGAATACTGAAGTGATTAGCCTATCCCTTCTCCAGGGGATCTTTCTGACCCAAGAATCAAACCTGGGCCTCCTGCGTTGCAGGAGGATTTTTTACCAACTGAGCTATCAGGGAAGCTGATAAATAAAAAAATCTTTTAAAAAATAACTAGGAAAAAAAACTGAAATTAAGACAATGACAGATGAGTCTACTAGGCCAGCAGCTTCAGGAGGCGCATCAGGGAGCGCTCACCGTTACTCCATTCCCCCAGCAGCCTTGCTCCCTCCAGGAAGCTCCCTTCCCAGACTCCTGCTGATCTGGGCTCCCACCCCCAGCCCCCTCACCACCCCCTTTCTCAGTGTGCACTCTGGTCCTCACTGGGTCTGCTTCAGGGACACCCCACAGCCCTGGAGTGTCCCCAGCATCACGGCGTAGGGTGGACATGGTCAGGATGAGAGCCCCAGGGTCTGAAGGGTCTGAGCGGCAGGAGGGCGGCCGTTCTGGGGAGGGGGAGTGCGTGGAGGAGGCGCCCTCACTCCTATTTTCTCCAGAATCCTCCACTGCCTCCCCTTCTCTGAGGTCCAAGCCCACGGCCTCCCTTGAAGCAGCTCCCAGATCCTGGGCCTGGGTAGCAGGCGGCAGGAGCCTGCCNGAGGAGGCGCCCTCACTCCTATTTTCTCCAGAATCCTCCACTGCCTCCCCTTCTCTGAGGTCCAAGCCCACGGCCTCCCTTGAAGCAGCTCCCAGATCCTGGGCCTGGGTAAGCAGGCGGCAGGGGCCTGGCCTTCTTCACCCCTTCCTGACCTGCGCTCTGGCCGCCCGTCTCTGCCCCGCAGAGGGTGGCGCACCCAGCACAGACAGACTCTGCGGGCCCTCAGGCCAAACAGCTGCCTGAGCCCCCTGGGAGAGCTGCGGGGTGGTGGGGGGGGGCCAGCCCCCTGCCTGCTTTAAGCCTTGTCGGACCTGCGGACACTCACCCTCTGAGCTTTCTCACAGGCTGTTCCCTCCCCTTTGAGAGCCTTGTCCCCGAGTTTGCCCCAGCTTGCCAGGCTGTTCCCCCAGGCCTTGCTGACCGACCCTGGGGGGGGGGGGGACCCCTGCCCGCTCCGCTAGCCCACCAGGCGCGCCCTGCTGTCAACCAACGTGTTCAGGCCGGGTGGTGGGTGTGGTGGGTGAGGAGGGGGCGACCTGAGAAACGAGAAACGCCCCAGCGGCAGAGGAGGGAGCCCCAGCGGCAGGGCCGGATCCGGGAGCAGGGAGGGGCCTGGGAGACCCCGACCTGGCCGCGGTGGAAGCCAGCAGGAAGGGGGCAGACGAGCTTTCCAGCGTGGGCTCTGCCCCCTCCAGGAGAAGGCGGGAACGGACTGCCAGGCTTGCGGCCTACCCAGNGACCTGAGAAACGAGAAACGCCCCAGCGGCAGAGGAGGGAGCCCCAGCAGCCGGGCCGGATCGGGGAGCAGGGAGGGGCCTGGGAGACCCCGACCTGGCCGCGGTGGAAGCCAGCAGGAAGGAGGCAGACGAGCTTTCCAGCGTGGGCTCTGCCCCCTCCAGGAGAAGGCGGGAACGGACTGCCAGGCTTGCGGCCTACCCAGCCCCGAGACAGCCGGCAGAGACCCCGGTCCGAGCCCACGCGCTTCTCCTTTCCAGTGGCCGCGTCCACAGGGAAGGGGCTTCTGGAATCGAGCCACGCGGCTCTGCGCTTCAGGGGCCCGGCCTGGGTGNAGCCCCAAGACAGCTGGCAGAGACCCCGGTCCGAGCCCACGCGCTTCTCCTTTCCAGTGGCCGCGTCCACAGGGAAGGGGCTTCTGGAATCGAGCCACGCGGCTCTGCGCTTCAGGGGCCCGGCCTGGGTGGCCCACGCTGCACAGTCCGTGTCCGCTGCCCCGAGAGGCCCTGGGGTCACCAGGGGGAGCAGGGACGGGGCCCGGAGGCGGCTCGGGAAGCTCTGTGCTGGGCCACTGGCCGCCGTGTCCCCGCTGGACTCGGAGCCTGAGGACCCGATCCCGGGGCCTGCGCTTGCCTGTGTGCCGGGAGGACCCGGTGTCAAGTACATGAGCATCCCCTCCCATCCAGGCCGACTCCCCGCCTGAGGAGGAGCCCTGCAGCCAGCGCACCAAGGCAGGTGGGGAGGGGAGGACGGAGGAGGAGGCCGGGTGGGGCATGCTTGGGTCGACTCCCTTTCCTTTAGGGGATGGAGGAGCTGTCAGGGGCATCCATGGAGACGGTGCAGGTGCCCAGAGTGGGAGCTCCNTATTTCCAGGGTCCCGTGATCTGGAACGTGGCGGTCAGCCCTCGCCCCAGAGTGAAAAATGAGTTGCCGTAACTTGTGCTGCCCACTCGAAAAACGGGGCGCCGTGCTTGGTGAGTCATTTTGGAACTTTGCTTTTCTCGGCCATGCTCGGTGGCATGCAGGACCTCAGCTTCCCAAGCTGTGCCCTGTGCCGTGGAAGTGTGGAGCCCTCCTGGGCTGCCGGGTAGTTCCCGTGGTGGGCCATCTTGGATTCTGGAGGCAACACGTACTATCTGACGACGTTTCCCAACCCGTTTACTGAGTGACATGAGGGCTTCCAGGCTCAAGTGGGGCCGGAGCAAGAGGAGTGAGAGCTCGTTTGGGGCCAGGCCACCCTGCCATTTGGGACCCACAGCCCACTGGGACTGGTGCTTCTGAGATGCCAGAGAAGAGGGCTTCTGGGGAAAGCCTCCGGCAGCCCTAACAGGGAAGCTGCTGGACCCCGAGGTGGTGGGTACGACATCGTGGCCTCGGTAGCAACAGGCAGCTCCTGGCTGAGCTGCTAGCCCCGGGAGACGAGACCACGGGTTGGGAGGTGACCCTGAGCCACCCTGGCGCCCTACTGATCCTCCATCCACACAAACGGAGAGTTAAACCCGCCCCATGCACCCCTGTCTTGGACTGAGGACAGCGGACGTGAGGCCAGGCCCCGCCGGGTCCAGAGGCCTTGAGTATCTGCCGGACGCAGAGGCCGCTGCTGCAGCTGCTCCATCCGGGTGTGGGAAAGCCTCATGCAGTGACCCTTGGATGGGTGAACAGAGGAGAATGGAACAAGCTGGCATGGGGTGTCAGTGGGCAGCTGGCCCCACGGCGCACAGCCCTGCTCGGGGAGGCCCCGGAGGACCACGGCCAAGCCACCTTCGGAGCGGTCCCAAGGACTGCCTGGAGCGTGACTGCCTGGTTCACGAGGTGTGGCCCCCACTGGGAGCAGAGGTGGCCCACAGGGCGGTGGCTGGGGCGTGGAGAGCTGGGCAGGGGTCTTCTAAGGAGGCTCTTGAAATGGGCAGAGCATGACGACACCTGTGTCCCATGGAGATGTTCCCAGAAGCCTCTGCTGCCCAGGGGATGCTTGAAAATCAGGGAGACAGGAAGGCCCTGTCTGCGGGGTCTGACACTCCTCACCAGGACCCCGCGGCCCTCGCCCAGGGTGCTCCCAGCAGCAGGCACGGTGGTCGCAGGCTGTGCACCAGGCTGGCTCCCCAGGCCCCTCCAGCCGCCTCACTGCCGGGCGCCCGTCTCACCAGCAGGGCACCCCTCATCCTGCCCTGCCCCTGCCCCCACCTGCACCTCTGTGAACAGGCCCTCATGCTGCCTCTGTGTCTGAATCCACAGAGTAAGCTGTTTTCTGCAGCAACCCCTGTCCCTAGCTCTCCCATGGACCAAGCCCATCTCTCATCCGTGGGTGCCTGCTGCTCGAAGAGGCCCCTAGCCCTAGGAAATACCAGGAGGGTGGGCACTGTCCTGCGTGCAGCCACCTTCAGGGAGGATAAACCTAACCTCTATGGATGGAGCTCTGGGATGACGGGGCGGGAGGAGGGGGTGGACAAGGACGGGGCACTCCCTCGGCCTGAGCCTTGGCGGCTCTCCCCACCCATCCTCTCTGGGCTGGGGCAGGGCGAGCCGGGTGG
>SJYW01036042.1:310985-328569 GCA_006410735.1 Raphicerus campestris | reverse complement strand
GGCTGTTTGAGCGATGGGCTGTTCTGAGGCTGCTGCAGCACACATCTGCAGACCAGGGGTCCTAAAACCACAGGGGCTTATTCTCTCAGGCTCCGGAGGCCAGGAGCCCAGCATCCAGGTGTGGCCACACCATGCTCCCTATGGAGGTCTGCGGGAAGGGCCTCCAGCTTCCGGGTGCTGTCAAGTCTCCTTCCAGGGCTCGAAGCCACAGCCCCTCGAAGTCTGTCCCTGTAGTCACGCAGCCTTCTCCCCGGGGGTCTGTCTCCATGTTTCCCTCTTACGAGAACACCAGTGTCCTGGACTGAGGCCCACCCCAAGGATCTCTTGGTGACTTGATGACACGGTCCCAATTGCAGGTATGGGATGAGGACACGGCATCTGGGGAGACACATCTGGCCCCTAATGGCTGTGGATGAAGGCATCCACTCTAGCTTGTTACGCACGTGTGGATTTATAAGGAGCTGTGAGAGGGCTCGCAGATCTGGCTCAGCTTCCAGGAACAGTGCCTAGAATCCCTGCCAGGACTGGTCTGGCTACGGGCTCTGCCTCCCCCACGCCCGAGCTGTTGTGGAAGCAGGAGGTGGGCACCACCCCGGCCCCAGAAACAAGCTGCCTCTGCCAGGACCAGTCCAGCACAACTGCAGCCCCAGCAGCCCATTGGGGTCCAGGCGCCGCTGCCCCATCCCGGGTCAAGCTGGACATCTGCCCCTAGTGGTGAGGGAAGGCTGGGCAACGCAATCCTTCTGGAATCCAAGCCGGAGGGACAGGATTCACAGTGTGGGAACCACCCAACTGCAGTGATGATATTCAAAAGATGCCGGGAGGCCGCAATGCCTGGCGTCCCCTGCAGTCACACCTCCACCCTCCTCTCCCCTTCTCTCTTCTGCTATAAACACTGGAAACACTCCGTGCCCACACCCCCAGGTCTGCTGTAGTAGGTCACGTGGGACATACTTCTGACCAGTGAGATGTCACTGAAGACTACTGGGGAGCTTCTGGGAAGTTCGTTTCTATGATAAAAGAGGTAGACATCCCTTTCACTATTCTTTCCGTTCTTTGTCTAGCCTGGAACATGGATGTGGTGTCTAGAGCTGTGGCAACCCCCTGTGAGCATGAGGGAAGCCAAACATGATTGCAGAGATGCTGGTCTGACATGACTGGGCTGCTGAGCAGACTTGCTTGCTTCCAGGACTCTTGTTATGGGAGAAAAATAACCCCTGTTGGTCCAAACCACTGCACTTTTCATAACTACTGCTATTTGAAACCAAGTGAAAGTGAAGTTGCTCAGTCGTGTCCAACCCTTTGTGACCCCATGGACTGTAGCCCACCAGGCTCCTCCGTCCATGGGATTTTTCATGCAAGAGTACTGGAGTGGGTTGCCATTTCCTTCTCCAGAGGATCTTCCCCACCCAGGGATTGAACCCAGGTCTCCTGCATTGTAGGCAGACGCTTTACCATCTAAGCCATCAGGAAACTTGAAACCAAAAGTGCTTCTGATATACCAGCCATGCATTCATCCAACTGTCCATTCGTGTATCTTTGAAAATTAGTAAAGCAAAGCTCACTCAAATGGAACTAAGAGGCCAGAAGGAGGAGCTCTCACACACGTACAGCTCAGTACAGGTACGGCATCAACACGATTCAGACAGGAAAACGGGTCCCTTCATCCCCAGCAGGAAGTGACATTGTTTTATTATCAGGAGGAGGAAGAAAGATTTTTTCCTTGCCTGGCAACAGCTCACTCAATAAGAGACAGTCACAACTTGGCCAATGAAAACCCACTATACTGTGATCTAGTTTCCGTCAACACTATGTTTATNCGCTTTACCATCTAAGCCATCAGGAAACTTGAAACCAAAAGTGCTTCTGATATACCAGCCATGCATTCATCCAACTGTCCATTCGTGTATCTTTGAAAATTAGTAAAGCAAAGCTCACTCAAATGGAACTAAGAGGCCAGAAGGAGGAGCTCTCACACACGTACAGCTCAGTACAGGTACGGCATCAACACGATTCAGACAGGAAAACGGGTCCCTTCATCCCCAGCAGGAAGTGACATTGTTTCATTATCAGGAGGAGGAAGAAAGATTTTTTCCTTGCCTGGCAACAGCTCACTCAATAAGACAGTCACAACTTGGCCAATGAAAACCCACTATACTGTGATCTCCTAGTTTCCGTCAACACTATGTTTATAACAGCCCCGCCCAACTTCTTTTCTCCTCTATACAGGAGTTTCCTCTCTTTGGCTTTGCCACAATTTTCATATGGTTTGCCATAGTTGCGAGTCTAGAATTTCAATCCTTTACGGCTCCAGAATAAACTTGCTTTACTGGTAAAAATAACTATTTCATTATTTTTGGTTAACAGGTCCAACTGTCCATCCATCTCCCTAGTGTCAGCTACAAACAGGCACTTGCCAAGAGCACTTGCCAGAGACTTAACACCAAGGGCATCTGCCATCTGNAGGCGGCCGGCTTGAGCAGCAGGCTCCCGGGGCGCTCCTGTAGTGCGGGGACGCCGTGGCGGGGAGCCCGGGTCTCACTTTGTGTCCCTGGAAGGCACTCGGGAGAGGCGTGGGCGTCACCTGTGTGCCCGGAAGGGAGCTGGCAGCAGGCGGCATCGCCTTAAGAGGCCCCAGCAAGCCCCTCCACCACGGGGCCAAGGAGGAAAGGCCCGAGAGGGCACTGGGGCGTGGGCGCCGAGGAGCGAGGAGCGGGCGGAGAAGAGCCAGTGCGGTGCAGAAAGAAGTCTAGCAGGTGCTGAGGAGCAGGTTTTCGGGGGTGGTCAGCTGAGAAGTCAGAGCAGGGCGCCCGGCCGTGGCGACCTGCAGTGCTGGTGGCCTGTTGGGAGAGAAGCTTATTGGAGAGGATTGCAGAGTAAAGAGAACTTCCCCTTGAGCTAGAGGAGCTGATGCTCGAGTTGGCATGAAAGATGGACAAGCAAAAGAACCCCCCGCCAAAGAAACCCAGAAAAAAAGAAACGAGAGCAGCTCTCCCAGCCAGAGATCAAAACGCGTCTCAAGGCCCCCTGAGTCCAGCGCAGAACTGGGCGGCAGGGGCTTGGGGGGAGCAGTGCAAGGGGACAGGCCTGAACGCACGTGGGAGTTTGGGGGCGAAGGTGCAGGTGGACACTAATAGTGTTGCTCATCCGAAGAGTGAGCGTGTCAGATCCTCTGTGTGACCACGTACCAGTTAAAACGAAAGCATCGAACAAAGATAGGAAAGAAGTGAAACTAAAGGTGCTAGAAAGAACTGGGTGGATCTGTCAGCACTGGCGTGGAAATACCCCTGGGAAAGTGGGCGGGGTGGGAGTGAGCACCCGGAGGGAGGGGACCTCACACCCGTAAGGAGAGAAGTGTAACAGATGAGGAGAAACTTCCTGTAAATCCCAGAGTTTGCTACCATGCCAGGCTGGCAAGGTGGCCGGGAAGCAGGTGCAGGGGTGAGGGTAGGGGCAACCCCCAGGAGGCATTTTGACCCCGACAGGATCAAGGGCGCTTTCCCCCACTGGGGACGCACACCAAATACCTCCTGTGCAGAAGGACGCACGATCAAGGTTGACTCGCTAAGGCGCTGCTTATAACAGCAAAAGTAACCAGCCAGGTGTCCCTCTAGGGGACCAAATACATGTCAGGACAGCCATACCAGGGGACACTGCAGCCCTCAACAACGGGGTCAAGAAATTTCCTATGTGCTGACAGGAGACGGTCTCCACAGAAAAGCAGCATGCAGAATATCATATATGGTATGCCACATTCTGGGGTGATGATGGGGGAAAGAATATTTGCCTGCATTTATAAAAGGCAACATTGGAGAATACACTAGAAGCGAATCATGGTGGAGGTAAGGATGGGGTGTGGATATGAGAGTTGTACCATAAAAAAAGCTGAGCATCAAATAATTGATGCTTTCAAACTGTGGTGCTGGAGAAGACTTGAGAGTCCCCTGGACTGCAAGGAGATCAAACCAGTCAATCCTAAAGGAAATCAGTCCTAAATATTCATTGGAAGGACTGATGCTGAAGCTGAAGCTCCAATACTTTGGCCATGTGATATGAAAGTGAAACTTGCTCAGTCGTGTCTGACTTTGGGACCCCATGGACTATACAGCCCACGGAATTCTCCAGGCCAGAATACTGGAGTGGGTAGCTGTTTCCTTCTCCAGGGGATCTTCCCAACCCAGGGATCAGAATCCAGGTCTCCTACATTGCAGGCAGATTCTTTACCAGCTGAGCCACCAGGGAAGCCCACGAATACTGGAGTGAGTAGCCGATTCCTTCTCCAGCAGATCTTCCTTACCCAGGAATCGAACCAGGGTCTCCTGTGTTGCAGATGGATTCTTTACCAGCTGAACTGGGCTGACACTGGAAAAGATTGTGATGCTGGGAAAGATTGAGGGCAGGAGGAGAAGGGGGTGACAGAGGATGAGATGGTTGGATGGCATCACCGACTCGATGGACATCAGTTCAGTTCAGCTCAGTTGCTCGGTCGTGTCCGACTCTTCGCAACCCCATGAATTGCAGCACGCCAGGCCTCCCTGTCCATCACCATCTCCCGGAATTCACTCAGACTCCTGTCCACCGAGTCCGTGATGCCATCCAGCCATCTCATCCTCTGTCGTCCCCTTCTCCTGCCCCCAATCCTTCCCAGCCTCAGAGTCTTTTCCAATGAGTCAACTCTTCACATGAGGTGGCCAAAGTACTGGAGTTTCAGCTTTAGCATCATTCCTTCCAAAGAACACCCAGGCCTGGTCTCCTTTAGGATGGACTGGTTGGATCTCCTTGCAGTCCAAGGGACTCTCAAGAGTCTTCTCCAACACCACAGTTCAAAAGCATCAATTCTTCGACGCTCAGCCTTCTTCACAGTCCAGCTCTCACATCCATACATGACCACAGGAAAAACCATAGCCTTAACTGCACAAACCTTAGTCAGCAGAGTAATGTCTCTGCTTTTGAATATACTATCTAGGTTGGTCATAACTTTTCTTCCAAGGAGTAAGCGTCATTTAATTTCATAGCTGCAGTCACCATCTGCAGTGATTTTGGAGCCCCCCAAAATAAAGTCTGACACTGTTTCCACTGTTTCCCCGTCTATTTCCCATGAAGTGATGGGACCGGATGCCATGATCTTCATTTTCTGAATGTTGAGCTTTAAGCCANAGCAAACTCTGGGAGATGGTGAAGGACAGGGAAGCCTGGTGTGCTGCAGTTCATGGATTCACAAAGAGTCAGACACGGCTTACCAACTGAACAGCAACAAAGATGGGGTACACAGCAGGCAGGGAGTTTATGCCCGGGGAGCACTCCACTGTGTGTCTTTTAATGATAAACAATGAAATACAATAGTTCGGGGGGAAAGGAAATGGAAGGTACACAGAAGTAACCAGTCATAAAAAGTGGAAGGAGGTGTGGGACAAAGAAGTTTTAATGAATGTTTGATCTGGGAACAAATGCTTGGTAAGGTGATTAAAAATTTAAAAAGGTCCTCCACTTCCCACATATATATGTGCAAAGTCACTTCAGTCGTGTCTAACTCTTTCTACCCTGTGGACTGTAGCCCACCAGGCTCCTCTGTCCATGGGATTCTCTGGGCAAGAATACTGGAGTGGGTTGCTGTTTTCTTCCCCAGGGGATCTTCCTGACCCAGGGATAGAAGCCATGTCTCTCACGTCTCTTGCATTGCCAGGTGGGCTCTACTACTAGGGCCCCCTGGGAGGAACCCCCACCCCCACTTCCCATACCAGACACCAACTTTCAGCCCTATGAGTGATCCAAATTCCCGTTAGCTATTTGTTTGAGTATCCTTCCAGAGATTTTATACACATGCCAACAATGCTCCCGTGCACAGTAGGAGCCCTGTAGTTACACGGGGAGGGTGGCCCAGCACCTCGTTGCACTTCCTAGGTTCACCTCACGGTGCAGAGATCACCCTGCCCCACACTGGGCACCTCCATTCCGCGGCTGTGACGTGTTCTGTTCACTGTGTGGGCCGGGGTGTCACTAACCCGGCCCCTGCCCCTGGACATCGAAGCTTTTTCCAGCGGCTCGCTGCATGAACAAGGCTCTGATGAAGCCTCACACACGTCCGTCACTTGCTCGTGTGTGCTTATCTGTAGGGCAGATTCGTAGAACGCCCGGGTCCAGCACTCATGCCGTCATGGCGTGGACAGCAGTTGTCAAGTGTCCTTCCACGACAGACCCAGGCCAGCCGGCACCCTGGCTGTCCCAGTGCCAGTGCCACTGCCCACAGCTGCCCCGAGCAAGGGTGGCACCGGGCTGTCAGCTTCGCCAAGCTGATGCAGAATGTGCCTGTGTATTGCATTTTTCCTTTTTTCTCACTCTAAACATC
Organism: Raphicerus campestris; assembly: GCA_006410735.1. Taxonomy (NCBI): domain Eukaryota; kingdom Metazoa; phylum Chordata; class Mammalia; order Artiodactyla; family Bovidae; genus Raphicerus; species Raphicerus campestris. The sequence continues at coordinate 322,223 of SJYW01036042.1, read as the reverse complement.
TATTTCATGAAGTCTCAGATGCAGCAGTGCAGTGAGCTCCCTGCCCCATCACGAGTCTCAGCGACCCGGCCTTCCACCATTTTCTTCGTGTCCAGACCCCCAACTGCCCTTGTCTTCCCTGTCTTGCAGTCTTAGCAGCACGTGTGCGGAAAGACACAAAGCTTAATTTTAAATCTTGACAAACGACCGCACCCGCACGGCACACCCCACATGAAGCTGGGAATGTCCGTCACCCGCACGTGCCCTTGTGTCCTGCCCGGCCTGCCCTCCTCTGCCTAGCTGCCGTCCTGCGGGTCCCCCGGACAGCTCTGCCTGCCCTGGAGCTCCTGGCAGGCATGGCGCGCCCCATTCGCCTCCTCCCCTGGGAACGGTGACGTCCGCCCACGGCACGCCTCGCTCGCCGGTTCCCCTCGGGTCCGTTGCACCCTGTGCTGTGAGTGTGCAGCGGTCACTTCACTGACGTCCAGGCCATATCTAGTTCCCGAGTAAGTATGAGAGAGCCACTGTGAGCATTTTTTAAGGCTTTTAAAGTCTTTAATACTTTGGCTGTGCCTCGAGGGATGTGGAATCTTGGCTGCCAGCTAGGGACGGCAGCCACGCGCGCTGCAGCGGAAGTGCCGAGTCCCCTCTGGCCGCCAGGGACGCCCCAGTGGGCATCTGACCTCCAGGGGAGCCCCAGTGTGAGCATCTGAGTCAAGGACGGCCCAGTGGGCATCTGACTGCCAGGGATGCCCCAGTGGGCATCTGACCGCCAGGGACAGCCCAGTGTGAGCATTTGAGTCAGGGCCTTTTGTGCACACGTGCATCAGCTCTCCTGGGCCACGCTCTGGAGCGGAATCACTTCCTCCAACAATGGGCGTCTGTTGGCCTTGGTAAGAAGCTCAGTCCCTCTTCCGTGCTGAGTGGGGGTGCTCTGGTTGCTCCCCGTCTCCACCCACACTCGGTGGTGTTGGTCACCGACTCAGGACGGGGTGCCGTGATGGCTCACCATGGTTTTGCGAGTTTCACGCTCTTCCAGGCGCCTCTTGGCTATCTATGTGTGTGTCCTCCCCTGGGATGTGTCTGGTGACCCTCCAGCCACAAACATACACATCTGGCTGGTGGCAGTGTTTGTTGCTCAAAGCTAGGTTCCTGCCCAGATTCTGCGTCACTCGATCTCCAGTGCCTTCTGACTGTCACTCTAAACATACCTTGTTGTTGTTGTTGTTGTGTTTTTTTGCCTGGCATTTCTCACTACTTTCCATAAGGGCTCAGTTCAGTTCAGTTGCTCAGTCGTGTCCGACTCTTTGCGACCCCATGATCGCAGCACGCCAGGCCTCCCTGTCCATTACCATCTCCCGGAGTTCACTCAGACTCCTGTCCATCGAGTCCGTGATGCCATCCAGCCATCTCATCCTCTGTCGTCCCCTTCTCCTCCTGCCCCCAATCCCTCCCAGCATCAGTCTTTTCCAATGAGTCAACTCTTCGCATGAGGTGGCCAAAGTATTGGAGTTTCAGCTTTAGCATCATTCCTTCCAAAGAAATCCCAGAGATGATCTCCTTTAGAATGGACTAGTTGGATCTCCTTGCAGTCCAAGGGACTCTCAAGAGTCTTCTCCAACACCACAGTTCAAAAGCATCAATTCTTCGGCGCTCAGCCTTCTTCACAGTCCAACTCTCACATCCATACATGACCACAGGAAAAACCATAGCCTCGACTAGACAGACCTTAGTTGGCAAAGTAATGTCTCTGCTTTTGAATATGCTGTCTAGGTTGGTCATAACTTTTCTTCCAAGGAGTAAGCATCTTTTAATTTCATGGCTGCAGTCACCATCAGCAGTGATTTTGGAGCACCTCAAAATAAAGTCAGCCACTGTTTCCACTGTTTCCCCATCTATTTCCCATGAAATGATGGGACTGGATGCCATGACCTTAGTTTTCTGAATGTTGAGCTTTAAGCCAACTTTTTCACTCTCCTCTTTCACTTTCATCAAGAGGCTCTTTAGTTCTTCTTCGCTTTCTGCCATAAGTGTGGTGTCTGCATATCTGAGGTTATTGATATTTCTCCCGGCAATCTTGATTCCAGCTTGTGCTTCTTCCAGCCCAGCGTTTCTCATGATGTGCTCTACATATAAGTTAAATAAACAGGGTGACAATATACAGCCTTGACGTACTCCTTTTCCTATTCAAAACCAGTCTGTTGTTCCATGTCCAGTTCTAACTGTTGCTTCCTGACCTGCATACAGATTTCTCAAGAGGCAGGTCAGGTGGTCTGGTATTCCCATCTCTGTCAGTATTTTCCACAGTTCCATGGGTGTAGGGAATGGCATATTAAAAAGTAGACACATCACTTTGCCAACAAAGGTCTGTCTAGTCCAAGCTATGGTTTCTCCAGTAGTCACATATGAGTGTGAGAGTTGGGCTATAAAGAAAGCTGAGACCCAAAGAATTAATGCTTTTGAGCTGTGGTGTTGGAGAAGACTCTTGAGAGTCCTTTGGACTGCAAGGAGATCCAACCAGTAAATTATAAAGGAAATCAGTCCTGAATATTCATCGGAAGGACTGATGCTGAAGCTGAAACTCTAATACTTTGGCCACCTGTTGTGAAGAACTGACTCACTGGAAAAGACCCTGATGCTGGGAAAGATTGAAGGCAGGAGAAGGGGATGACAGAAGATGAGATGGTTGGATGGCATCACTGACTCGATGGACATGAGTTTGAGTGAGCTCCAGGAGTTGGTGATGGACAGGGAGGCCTGGTGAGCTGCAGTCCGTGGGGTCGCAGAGTGGGACACGACTGAGCGACTGCACTGAGGGGGCAGTCTAGCCTCGCTCGTCTAGCCCCAGTGTTGCAGACCGTGACGTTCGCTTGCATCTCTCTCTGTTATGAAGCGGCTGTGGAGGTCAGGCAGACGTTCAGAAGCCCTGGAGCCATCGGCCTCCACAGTGGCAGCCCACTCCAGTGCTCTTGCCTGGAGAATCCCAGGGACGGGGGAGCCTGGTGGGCTGCAGTCCATGGGGTCGCTAAGACTCGGACGTGACTGAGCAACTTCACTTTCACTTTTCACTTTCATGCATTGGAGAAGGAAATGGCAACCCACTCCAGTGCTCTTGCCTGGAGAATCCCAGGGACGGGGGAGCCTGGCAGGCTGCCGTCTGTGGGGTCGCACGGAGTCGGACACGCCTGGCGCGACTCAGCAGCAGCAGCAGAGTGAGGGAGTGTTTGCAACTGCCCAGGTCCCTGCTTTACCCTGGGGTTTGATCAAAGAAGAGGGCCAGTGGCTCAAGGCTTGGGCAGGGGCAGTGAATGAAGAGGGGGCAGGGGGAGGCGTGGTGAGCAGGCCACACGTTTGGTGGGTTCGTAACTGCAAGGCTGAGTTATGACTGCAGCTGGATCAGGCCAGGGGTGAGGGAGGGAGTTCCGGAGCAGATGCCCTTCCTGGTGGTGATGGAGGCAGGGGTGGGACTGAGGGGCAGGGAAGAGGCCTGGGAGCCCAGGGCAGGAAGCTGGCTGCATTTCCCGCACAAGGTTGAGTCTTGGGGGCCTTGGAGGGGGAGATGGAGGCGGGGAGGTGGGCCGAGAGCCCAGAGGCGTGAGGAAGGGAGGGGCTTTACCTGGATGCCTGAGCCCCAAGCAGGCTAGGGTCTTGTGAGGAGTGATGGGGAAACAGGTGCTTCCATTCCTGGCCGGCTGGTGGGGGCTGATGAGAGAAAAGGTCCGTCTGCACCCCCTTCGAGGAAGTGGAACCTGTGCGGGCCACCCTGGGGCGGGGGAGTTCGAGGGCTGTGGCCCCTGGGGAGGGTGTGGGCAGAACAGGGTTCAGCCTGTGGGCTCCTGGGGAGGGCAACGTGCCCAGAGCTGTGGCTCTGAGTGTCTTGTAGCCCTCAGCCTATGGGCTGAAGGGCAAAACGGAAACACCACCAAACTTCACCTCCAAGACTGTGGTGGCTAGTCTGGATCCATGCAGGGCCAGGCTGGGGTCTGAGCCTACCCGCTCCTAAGCCAGGGTCCGCCAGCCTCCATGCCCTTCTGAAACACCAAAGGTATGGGCTGGACTGTGCCCCCAAATTCAGATCGTGTAGACCCTGACCCCAGAGCTCCAACGTCACTGCATTATGAGGCGGGTCTCCAAAGAGGTGATGAGGGTGAGCTGGGGTCCCAGGGTGGGCCCTCGTCCAGTCTGACTGGAGACCCTCTAAGAGGAGGTGAGGGCAGAGACGGGCACAGAGGGGTGGCTCCGTGAGGACACGGCGTCCACACCCCAGGGAGACAGGCCTCAGGGGGAGCCGGCCCTGTGCTCCTGGATCTGGGGTCCCAGGTTCCAGGGTGTGAGCGGCGACGCCCGTGGTCCACGCCCCTGTGGTGCGTGTGAGGCCGGCGCTAGCCAACCAGCAGTACCAGTGAAGACACACGCCCGGCTGCGGTTCATGATCTAGTGAGAAATACAGGGAACCCCCTGGCAGCCCAGGGGTTAGGGCGCTACGATCTCATTGCCCAGAGCCCGAGTTCAGTCACTGGTCAGGGAACTGAGATCCCACAAGTCACATGGCACAACCCAAAAACCAAAAGCATACAAATTTGGTCTTCGTTCCTGTCTCTGGCACAGAGCTCCCGAAACCCTCGGCATTTCCTGCGTGAAGAAACTCACCAAGCTGTCGTCTGTTTCCTGTGAGGGAGGTGACTGGAGGCCCCTGAGGGTGGGGACAGCTGCCATGAGGACCACCCCGGGTGGCAGCCCTGCCCCCTGACCTCTCGGGGCCGGGGAGCCAGAGGTGGAATCAATCACCCATGGTCAGTGCATCCAGGCACAAAGCCGCCATGAAGCCCCCACAGGACGGGGTTCGGGGCGTCCCGGTTGGTCAGCCCATGGAGGTTCAGGGCGAGTAGTTCAACCAGAGGGGGCTTGGAAGCTCACACCTGCCCCTACAGCTTGCCCCAGGAACCCTCTGGCTCATCCTGAATGATATCCTTTTTCTTTATAAGCCAAGGATGTAATAAACTGTTTTCCTGGGGTCGGGGGAGCCTCTGCTCCATAACCCAAGTNAAATGATGAGAAGATGTCATTGATTATATACTTACCAACACTATCAACATTTACCTCTGTGCAAGTAAATGCCAGCAACATAAAGGTTACCAATTGCATAAGAAGACTTAGATTTTCACCCAATTCTCAATCATTCTGAGACAGATTAATAAGACCTTTTCTGCACTTTCTCTCCTCTCCTGATTTCTGCCTTTGGGCTGTTTTGCTTTTCCTTCAAACTTCCAGGGGGAGGGTGGGCTATGCAAAACGTCATCCTTTAATCTAAGCACTTGTAAACCTTTCTGGAAAAATGCTATGTGCTAAAAAAAAAATCTTCAGAGATAATGAACACTTTATTTTTAGATTTCTGTGTGGATTGCAATTATCTATACTCTGCAGGCTAATAATAGCTCAGGAAATCCAGAGCTGTCTAAAGATGACAGGGGCTTTGTTTGAAATCAAAACCATCAGAAACTCTCTTCTCATTTAGATGTACACATGTGTAAAACAAGCAATCCTTCATTGTCTTAAGAACTGCCATATCAAGCTGGGAATCCCACTGGAAAAAGATTTCAGAGCAAATATATGTGGAACGTTTGATGTTGGGCCACCAAAAATAATGCTTTACTTCTGTCATACTGTTTTACAAAATATATGTTCACATTTTAAGGTTTCTGAATTAGAAATGTATCTTATAATCTGTATGTGCAAGTAACATGGTACCCATCTTCCTACTTCTCCCAGCCCTAAAAAGAGTTATCATTAAATCAACAAGCACCTGACAGGCAATGGGATCTCAACTCAACAAAATGTATTTTCCTAGGCCACCAAAAGTGAATGAGAAGAAGTCCATTTTTCATGAAATATCTTGTCTGAAAGTAATCCTTGCTGCTGATAGAACAGGTCCAATATGTCAAACCTCATATTTCTTCAGGGGTGCTAAGTCCCAAGGCAGATCTCTCCACCCACCTGTATGATGAGTCCCCACAAGGACAGTGACAGCACCAGGCGGAAGACACAACAAAATCGCTCGCAGTATCCAGGCCCTTCATTCCCAGAGCAAAACTGTCTCTCAGCCCATCATGGCTTGCATCCCCATGCACTCCTTTGCTCCAAGAAGTTACCAGTTTCTCCTAAAGCAAAAAGCCACAGAGACGGCACTGTTTTCCCAACAACCCATTATCCCACGTTTTATTGCAAAATCAGCTGAGGGACAGTCTATGCTGAGAGATAAATCCTCCTGTGGCATTTCAAGGCCCATCCTCAGCCGATTAGAACTGCCACTGTGACCGTGGCCAGACAGCACACATTCAGATCACACCAATTCCCTAAAAGCCTCCAAAGAAACTCCTTCCAGACCCACCGCGACCTCCAGTAGGCAACCTGATGGGCGAGTAGTTGTCTGTGTCCACTGACGACCCATCAGACTCCATCTCTGTGGCCAGAGATGAGAGCTGCCCGAAAAACAGAGTGGAATCCCAAGACTGCCGACTCCAGAAAGGGAAAGCTCTTTATGGGAGCAGGGGCTCCTGAGTCCAGGACTTCCTGCAGCCTCCAAATGCAGCCTTGGACCACAGAGGAGCCTAAACTACTGGACAGATGAGTTAATGACACTTGCTCCCTGACAGAACTGACTATAGTGGTTATCTTGGTGAATTGCACTGAGGAGTTTGGGATTGCAGTTTTTAAGGACAATTTCAGGTCAGGACAGTGAGTCTCTTCCTTTGCTTAAAGAGTGGCCCCTATATTCCTCACTTTTCTGGGGAGTAGGTGAAACCATTCCTCCTTTGTAGAGTATTCACAGCTTGGCATCTCCAAAAGGTCATTTTTATCGGAGGAGCCAGGTACTCTGGAAAACTTATTATTAATACAATTAACCTGATGCACTTTGTGGGCCAGTTATATCAGAATATTATTGCATGAGCATTGTAAGTCTCATAACTGTCCAATGAATAAATAAATACTGCTGCTCCCATTCTTCTGGATAGATAAACTGAGACCCAGGAAAGATAATTCACATGCCCAAGGTCTCCGATTTCAATTAAAATATTTTATTTTCCTTAGATTCCTTTCATAAACACAAAAATTCCCATTTGAGCTCCCTATTTTTAATACAGAGGCCACTTACATTGGAAACTTTTAGCCTAGGGAACTGCCAAACTCTTTCTTCTTATGTCTATGACAGCAAGTCCGAGTGGTCCCCAGGACCAGGGAAGCATCTCAGGGGCATCTCTAAGTGGAGAGGCTCAGGGGCCACAGGCAGAGAACCTCCTTTCTCAGCAGTGACAATCGTCTTCAGATCTGTTCTGAATCTGGCCACAGAGTAACTTTCAGAAAGTGTTTGTCAGAAACCTGTTCTCTCAGAAGAGTTCCCAGGAGAAAACCTCTCTTTCTCTCTGCACTAAAATAAAAACACCTCCTCCCCGTGATCTACACAGTCAGTGTCATGATGGGGAATCGCTACAGTAAAAAAAAAAAAAAAGAAAGAAGGAAAAAAAAAAAACCAGAACCAGAAACCAGTAGAGACAGCAGCCCTGGGTCTCTCTTGAGGAAGTGACAAGGAGATCTACGTACACAGCATCCTCTCAGAGAAACAGGCCTGCTGTCTTCCGCGAAACTAAAAATAAGGATGAGAACAAGAAAGATTTATCTGAGTCTGAGAGGAAGTTCTGACATTACTACAGTGGAATCTCTCCAGAAAGTCTGCTCTTTCCTCTCCATTCACATCTCCCTGAAAACGTAGCTAAAGGGAACTATTCTGTCCCCACGGCTCACAACAATGGGATTGCCCAAACTATACACACTCCCCACCAAACTTGGCTAATTACTCACCAACAGCAATACCAGAGCAACAAAGCAGTTTCATGCATATGTGTTTGAGGACCCTTATTGTTCTAAGAGATATCTAATTATATGTTTCCTCTGGAATCTACCCCCTACCCCTCCCTACTTCCCTACGGGAGACTCAGTAACACAATCAAAGAAGATTCTAAAGAGGCTTGTCATATCCTGGGGTTTACAAGACGTGGTATTCAAAAGGCAGTGATGTTAATATTGTTTTACAGGATGCTGACTGCTTGGGGGGCTTGCAGCCATCTGCGTGCATTAACCCCTTTCTAAGTCAGAGGAGGTGCAGCGCTTGGCTCATCTGTGTGGCTGTGCTGATCAGTGCTACCTGGCTCCCTTGGTCACTGACTCAGGCCAGACGTTATCAGTTATTAGTGGCAAACATCTCCCAGTAAGCTTTGGGCTAATAAGCATCTCCTTATTCTGCCCTAGCCACTCCTCAGAAGAGCCATTTTCAGCAGTACCTGGGAGTTCTCCAGGACTTGGCTGTAGACTATCCAGGTGGGTGAGGATTTAAGAGCACAGAGTTTATCAGATCCACCAGTTGAGATGTCTAACGGAGACCTATTTTTACTGACGGATAATCTGCCTACCATATAAATGAGGCAGTATTTTACTGTTTATTACATATGATAAAGTAATATTTTTGTGAATCTGATGAAGACTACGGACTCTGATTACACACAAATGTATGTTCTCACTCTCTCTTACACACACACACACACACCTTATAATTCTAGAAAATTCACGGCTGTCCTAAAGTTTATGTGGCTCCACCAGCCCCAGACTAGGAAATTTCACTTTATTAGAAGTTTGCTAAGTCAGTTCAGTCGTGTCCGACTCTGTGAGACCCCATAGACGGCAGCCCACCAGGCTCCCCTGTCCCTGGGATTCTCTAGCAAGAACACTGGAGTGGGTTGCCATTTCCTTCTCCAATGCATGAAAGTGAAAAGTGAAAGTGAAGTCGCTCAGTCATGTCCGACTCTTCGCAACCCCATGGACCGGAGCCTACCAGGCCCCTCTGTCCATGGGATTTTCCAGGCAAGAGTACTGGAATGGGGTGCCACTGCCTTCTCTTCTGCTAAATATTGAGTGGGTTTCACCCCTCCATCGTCCCCAACTTCCTATTATAACTATATCTAATGGATTTTTTAAATGGAAAAAACAGTTTAGGAAGCTTCATTGAGGCCTTCTCAATGGGCTTACAGATGCTAATACGAGCATTTAAGAATATCAACAAAAAAACTTGGGAAAAAAAAGACAAAAAAATGTATAGCTATTACTTCAGTGAGGTGTATTTTTTTAAAGCAGTTACCACAAATGAATTAAAAAAAAATTCGATGGATGGTTACTTAGAATGGGATACATGAAATAGACATTTATGTGATTAAAACAAAATTTGATGTTACTACACTACCTAAAGTTGGCTTCCGTGGTGGCTCAGACTGTAAAGAATCTGCCTGCCAATGCAGGAGACCCAGGTTCAATCCTTGGGTCAGAAAGATCCCCTGGAGAAGGAAATGGCTACCTACTCCTGGAGAATCCCATGGATTGAGGAGCCTGGCGCGCTACAGTTCATGGGGTTGCAAAGAGTCGGACATGACTGAGTGACTAACACCTTCACTTTCAATGGATGTTTATTTATTTATTAAATTTTTAAATTTTATATTTGGATATAGCTGATTAACAACACAGCAAAGGGATTCAGCCATACATATACAGGTATCCATTCTTCCCTGAATGCCGTTCCCATCCAGGCTGCCACATAACACTGAGCAGAGTTCCCTGTGCTAGACAGAAGATTACCCATTTACAATACAGCAGAGTGTACATGTATATCCCAAACTCTCTAACTATCCCTTCCCCTCATCTTTTCCCCCTGGTAACCTTGAGTTTGTTCCCTAAGTCTGTGAGTCTGCTTCTGTTTTTTTAAATAAGTTCATTTGTATCATTTCTTTTTAGATTCCACATATAAAGGATGTCATAGGACATTTCTCCTTCTCTGTCCAACTTACCTCATCAGTATGACAGTCTCTAGGTGTCTAATGGATTTTAATGAGTCTTTAATGGTCTTGGACTTTCACCAAATGACTTCCTCTCTGGTATGAAGACAATAGTCCACTAACATAGTGCTTTATTTTAATCTCTGATTAATATTCACCCTCAGCTGACTTCAAGTAAATGGTCCTAGATAATCGGGACAGGCCTCACCCAGATCAGCTAGAAGGCCATCAGGACAGAACTAGATCTCTGGGCAGGAGAAGTCCCACCATGAACAGCAGCTTCAGCCTCCACTAGAGGCTTCAGCCGCCCTGATAACCTGGCCTGTGGACTTGCCTAGCCAGCCCCACAATCACGTGTCAATTCCCACAATAAGACCCTTAGTACACGGTTCCTACTGCTTCTGTTTCTCTGAACTTTCATTAAGACAGATTTTAATACCAGGAAGCTGGGTGCTGTTGGAATGAATACCTTAAAATGTGGAAGTGGCTTTGGACTTGGCTAATGGATAGTATGGAAGAATTCTTAGGTGCATGATAGAAAAAGGCTGTATTTCCTTAAATAGGTTACTGTCAGAAATGTGGACAGTAAAAACACTTTTGCCGTGAGGTCTCAGAAGCAAGTGAGTAAAATGTTATTGGAAACTGGAGGAAAGAAGACCCACACAATGTAGAGGTAGAAAGCATAATTGAATTGTGTCCTATAGTGAGTGGAAAGCTGAAGCTATGAGTTATGAACTGGGGATTCCACTGAGGAGAGTGTCAAGCAAAGGGTGGGACACTTGACCTTTCATTTCCTGCATGTAGTAAAATATAATGGGAAAAATATAAATTGAGGAAATCTGTTTTAAAAAAAGGTGGATGAATTGGGAAATTTTTAGCTTATTTAAATTGCAAAAGATGCTAAAATCAGGAAAATATGCTCTGAAGAGAACAACAAGGGTGGACAGCATGTTCATCAGCACTAAAGACATCAGCTGGGACCATTTGGCCACATCAGCAGGAGCCACAAACAGATAGGGGTACATAAAAATGTTCAGTGAAGACCTTTCTGCCTAATGATATGAATTCCCATGATATACATAGGAGACTCACAAAGTTTTGAGAAAATTTTAATCAGAACTATTGCCAGCTTGGGCTGAAAATGGTGAAGATGTGACAGGATAAAAGAAAACCATTGGGATCCCCAAATTCTATACAGGCAAGAGAAAGTGGAAGTCCACTCAAGCACTCTTGCCTGGAAAATCTCATGGATGGAGGAGCCTGGTGGACTGCAGTCCATGGGGTCGGACACAACTGAGCGACTTCACTTTCACTTTTCACTTTCATGCATTGGAGAAGGAAATGGCAACCCACTCCAATGTTCTTGCCTGAAGAATCCCAGGGA